>JAYJKW010000262.1:30000-297500 GCA_035084275.1 Hydrolagus colliei | reverse complement strand
TAGGGTTGTTCTCTCTGGAGCAGAGAAGATTGAGGGGAGACCTAATAGAGGTTTATAAGATCATGAGGGGTTTCTACCGACAGGGCAAATAGAGAAAAACTATTTCCACTCGTGGGCGAATCTGTGACTCGTAGTCACAGATTTAAAATAGTTTCAAGGCGAAGTAGAGGGGAGCTGAGGAGACATGTTTTCACTCACTCAGCGAGTTGTTGGAATCTGGAATGCATTGCCTGAAAAGGTGGTGGAGGCTGATTTGATAACAACTTTTAAAAGGGAATTAGATCTTTATTTAGGGAGAACAGGTCTATTAGGCTATGCGGAGCAGGCAGGGCAGTGGGATTGAATCGCTCTTTTCAAAGAGCCGCCACAGACTAGATGGGCCGAATGGCCTCCTTTTGTGCCGTAAAATTCTATGAATCTATGAACCAAATGCCCTGATCCCATTGTATAACTCTGTAACTCTGTGTACTGCTAGATGGGGCTGCTCTGTTTAGTCCCGTTTGATCCCATGCCCCCTTGGCTTGCAGGATAGCAATCAGAAAGTTCTTTAGTTGTTCTTCTAACAGGTTGAAATTTGCTCTTGTTCCTTTGTGTTCAAAAATGATTTACGCCGCATCATTGAAGTCAAGCCCTTTATGCATTGTGGGAAAGATCAGTCAAAAAAAGTACGTGAATTGGAAAGCAGGCATTTGTAATGTCTGCGTTAAGGATGTCTAATGTTACCATTGATATTATGTTTATAAAATAGGAACCTGGATAGCCTAATGGCAGCTAAACATGCCATCTTGTCAGCGAAAACATTCATACAGCAGCCAATAGTATTGACCATTTCAGTGCACAATGTGCTTCATTTGGTTTCAAACCATATTATTGCAAAAAACCATAATCTATCACACAGACTTACTTTCCCTTACATAATACATGATTATGCAGTAATATGCATCATTAATGAGTGCTTTGTGGAATAAACACTGCTATTAATGTGCTAACATGTTGAGTATGCTTATATATGTTGGTATTCATTAAATTGTGTGGAACAGTTATTTATGAACTCTCCTCGTCGGCCTCCCCAGTTCCTCCATTCACAGGCTGCAGGCCATCCCAAACTCTGCAGCCCGTGTACTATCCCGCACCCGCCTCCGCGACCACATAACCCCCACCCTCGCCCGTCTCCACTGGCTCCGCATCCTCCAGTGGATCGAGTTCAAGATCCTCGTCCTCACCTACAAGGCCTTACACGGCCTTGCCCCATCCTACTCAACCGATCTACTCTCCTCCTACACACCCACCCGGACCCTCCGTTCAGCAGGACTTGTCCTGCTCCAAGCCTCCCGCCCGAACCGCCCCACCATCGGAGGCCGGGCCTTCAGTTTCTCCGCTCCCACCCTATGGAATGCCATCCCTCAATCCCTCCGTCTCGTTTCTTCCCTTTCCTCTTTCAAGGCCGGTTTGAAGACTTTCCTCTTCGATCGTGCCTTTTGTTCCCACTCCCCGAACTCTTTTACCTCCCCTTCGTGTTTCACCCCTTCCCAAACACTCCCCTCCCAGCTCGGGTCACACGCCTCTTGTGCAGCGCCTTGGGACGTCCTCCCCACGTGAAAGGCGTGAAAGGCGTCATTTGTTGTTGTTGTTGTTTAATTAGGAATGCTATTTGTTACATAATTGGCAGATCGCTTTTCCAGGGATAATAATCCTATAAAATAAAAACAATTTGGTCATTCAATCCACCACTGTTTGTAGGACACTGCTGTGGGCGATTGGCTGTAGTGTTTCACCCACAAATATACAGTCAATTCACCTTACAGTTCATTACTGAAAGTGCTTTCGTCTAGAAGATATGAAAAGCGCTATATTAAAATAAGGATTTATTATGATTTATACTGTTTCCAATGAAGTCAATGCTGGGAATTGGAATACTTCATTTTGCACTTAGTGTATTCGAAAACAAGTTATTCACGGCTGGAATACAACAAGTGCATCTTGCTTTTAAATAGATGCATTTAAATACTGCTGCATTTTTATTCTGCTTCCCATGTGATAATTGGAATTTGATCATGTTGGATCATTTATCTCATAGATTGACACTCATCCGAATGTCATTAAGCACGGCTGTTGTAACTTCCATTTGTGAACGATAGATACCATGATCAGAAATTCATTCAATACCATCGCCTGAAATTCTGACTGGTCATTCATTACCTGCAAAACCATTTTGATTGACCATTTTGGAAATTGTGGAATAATCATCAATTCACTCTGATTTGGAAGCTATTTTCTATACTTTTTAGAAAGAACCCGTTTCAAATGAAACTTTATCCATGAAAGTTCTTAATATATGAAAGTTCTGCATTCTGTATGATCTAAAAGTTATATAAAAGTTCTGCATTGGGTATGATCTAAAATTTTAGGACAATATTGTCATGCAGGCTGAGATTAGTTGGAAGTAACTCAGAATCCTTGCACTTGCCTTCAACTCAGAATTTCCCAATTAGTTTCATGTAAACATCTTGCATCTGAACGATAATCCCATTATCTGGGCAGGATTGTTAAAACTTTTTGTTACTTTGGGACTGGCTAGATGGACTGTAGTGCCATTTTAGTTCTGGACATTGCTTTGTTTCTATATGTATTTGGATTTTGAAGACAAATCATCTACCTCGCTCTGCCTTTCATAGGTTAATAATTCTGATGTGATTCGTTCATTTTTCACCCGTGATATTGAATCATAAAAGTATGAATTCATCTTTAAAATATATAAATATCAAGCTGGGCAAATTGCCACCGTCACGAAATCCTTATCGTTGGGAGCAAATTGCACGCTCCTTCCAGAAACAGTTGGCTTTCAGTAAGATACTCTTCATTTAGTCAATCCACAGGCATTCTGCATTTGGAGCATTCGACACACATAAGCATATCATTCTTACATAACCCTTGATAATATTGTATCAATATGATTGTTAACAAGGTATGTACTCATTTACACACTAAGATATCTGAACACCGAGCCTCAACACTCGGACCACCGAGCGGAAGCAAACAGAGTCAAATTACCCCAAATTCACATCTCCTTAACATCCCTGAGATTCAGTTTTATAATTAGTAATGTTAGAGTCATGTGTTAGTTAAAACTCCAAGGCGCTGAACAGGAGGCGTGTGACCCGAGCTGGGAGGGGAATGTTTGGGAAGGGGTGAAACACGAAGGGGAGGTAAAAGAGTTCGGGGGGGAACAAAAGGCACGATCGAAGAGGAAAGTCTTCAAACCGGCCTTGAAAGAGGAAAGGGAAGAGACGAAACGGAGGGATTGAGGGATGGCATTCCATAGGGTGGGAGCGGAGAAACTGAAGGCCCGGCTTCCGATGGTGGGGCGGTTCGGGCGGGGGGCTTGGAGCAGGCCAAGTCCTGTTGAACGGAGGGTCCGGGTGGGCGTGTAGGGGGAGAGTAGATCGGCTAGGTAGGATGGGGCAAGGCCGTGTAAGGCCTTGTAGTTGAGGACGAGGATCTTAAACTCGATCCTCAACAACAACAACAAAATGACACTTGCAGAACGCCTTTCATTTCAGGAGGACATCTCAACTCCACTGGATAAGTCTAGAATTTTACATAAAATGATAAATACTCTAACATTCATAATAATAATCCTTGCATTTGATATGTTGCTTTTCAAGTTTTCTAGGCATCTCAAAGCGCTTCACAGAATATACTGTAAAGTGATCTGACTGTATATTTGTGGGCGAAACGCGGCAGCCAATTGTGCACACAGCAGTTTCTCACAAACAGTCGTGGATTGAAATGACAATTTTATTATCGAGGGATTTTTTTGACAGGTTATTATCAGGTGTGTGGGGGTAAGGAAACTTGCTCAAGGTTTTGCCCTGCCTGGAGTTGAACCCAGGTCTCTCATTTGTACTGTGAGTGCTCTAACCACTGAGCTACAACAGATTGATAACCTCCATCTGAACAAACGTAATAGACTGTCTAGCAAACACCTGCAATCCTCTAACTGAACACAAATATTCACCATATTAACCGTTCAGTAGCTCACACCATATTCACTTTGATGAAATGTCAACTAAATAGAATGCCAGAGCCATATATTAATCCATGCTGGTAAGATGCTAATTTAAAAATTATATTAAAAAAAAGATTAAAGACACTAAACACCACAGCAACACTAACATTGTAAGGGAAAACTGCCAAAGGCTCTCTTACAGGTTACAACAACTAAATTATTATATATTCCCTTATCAGCTGAATCGAATTACTTCAGCAATTCCACATTTTAGTGCACAATACAGTGATTTGCATGAATAAAATAATCAGAATGGATCCAAAAAGGCTTAAAATATGTTTGCTAATTCATCGTTCAGTTTGTCTTTATAACTTCAAGCTGACTGTTGAACAGCTGTGTTTTTGTTAAATGGGATGCTCAACTTAGTTCCTCTGCTTCAGTGATGTAAAACAAGATAGTTGTTTCTGTTTTCCCATTGCCCAGTATTACTGTCTTTTACTTCAGATTAGGAAAAATTAAGTTTGCCTTATGTCTTTCATGTCGAGAGAATGTCCCAAGGCACTGGATAGACAATATGGAGCTCCTGTGGCTCAGTGGTTAGAGCACTTGTCTTGCAAGCTGGGGAGACTAAGCTGGGGAGACTAAGCTGGGCAGACTAAACTGGGGAGACTAAGATGGGCAGACTAAACTGGGGAGACTAAGCTGGGCAGACTAAGATGGGCAGACTAAGCTGGGCAGACTAAGATGGGGAGACTAAGCTGGGGAGACTAAGCTGGGGAGACTAAACTGGGGAGACTAAGCTGGGGAGACTAAGCTGGGGAGACTAAGCTGTGTTCAAATCCAGGCAGGTCAGGGCCAAACCTTGGGCAAGTTTCCTTACTCCACACACACACACGCCTGATAATAATCCCTCCAAAAAACGCACAATAATAAAATTGTAAAATAAAATAATAAAATAATAATCAAAGAGGAGGGCGTTGAAGTGGGACTTGAAGGAGGCAAGTGATGGGGCAAGGTGGAGGGACTAGTCCGCGAGATGGAGTTCTCGAGGGTGGGGGCAGAATAGACACCAATGGTTGATGGAGGTTTACGTTGCCAGATTAGAGGCAATATTATATTGCCAGATTGGAGGCAAGTCTGGCCTCCGGCACGTTTTACATTTAGACATTTACATGATATCATTTAAAATTCCACTCTGGTAAAATCATGTAGACAGAGTGATTTGTTTAAAAGCATCCCAGAACACAGTGAGGCTTCGTTATGCCCCTATCCACTAAATAAGAGATCTATAATATAAGAAAAGCAGCAAGAGATGACCAATTGTTACATCGATTTCTCCCTTTTAAAATGTTCAGTATCAGGGAACAATCAATATAATATACGCCTATGTGAAGTCTTCCTTGTGATTTGTCTTTAGAAAAAATCTCTCCTCTGAAATAAATCAAATTGGATCTTTTTCTTTTAATCATGAAACCTCAGATATCACAGGATCATATGTGCTCCTTCATTCAATGCAGTATTTAACTTTAGTGTCAACTGAATTCAAGATAAGATTCTTAGTGTCTTCCTCTTTATTCCTTAGTAGTTGCTATTATATAAGAAAGCTCTTACATTGCCAGGCCACGTAGAGAATAAAAGTAGGGCTAACAAACTGAGGGCATTGAAACTATTTTAGAGTACTGAATCATTGAATTTACATGCCATTGAGGGGAAAGGGGGAATGAATACATGTAAGGAATCATCCAGTGCATGTCAACTGATCATCCAGAAACAAAAACAATCATTTGACTTGAATACACTGAGAATCTTCATCCTTTAAACACATTTGATAGAAAATCGAATTGACAAAATTGGAATTGCTATTCTTTCTGCCTATCAAATAAACCTTTAAAATAACCAAAGAAGATCTCTCTAACCTTGTTTGTTTTCAGCCCACCAAGCCATAATTGTTCTCCACAAGATCTCCGAGCTTTGCTAATGCAAGATATAAAGCCAAGAAATGTTAATGACTTTTTTCCCTCCTGAACTTAGGCTGGAAGAAGACAGCAAGCCCTTGTGCAGAGTATTCAGTCAGCTCAAGAGACCGACAAAACTTTGCGTTTAATCCAAGAATCTCTCGCATTGATTGACAAACAGCTGACATCATACATTGCTGACAGAATTGATGCAGGCCAGGTGCCTCAGGAAGCTCAGGTATGCTATATCTCTACTTCAAAACTATTTGCACGAAATAACTGTTACTACAATGTTTACAAGGAAACTGAGGAAGATGTTCCTATCGTTAACATAAAGCTAACAGCTATATTGCTCTCTGGATTGGTTGTGTACGGGAATTTTGTGAAGCCAGACATTCTTCATTTATTCAACTTTCACTTCGCTGACAACATCCGATTCACATCTTCACCTCTGCCCTAGATTCGAGTTTCATTGATGTTCTGCCGGCCCTTCTTTCAGACATCAAGTACTGATCGAGTTTCATCCTTTTTCAGCTAAGCATAGACCAGATGGAAGCCATTCTCCTTGGCTCCAGCCAATGACTCCTTGCTTCTGGCTTTGACTTCATCAACCACCCAGGCCTCGCTTTCAAACTCACTGAGCCAAAGAATCAATTTGATTCCCGGCTCTCAATTCTCCCTCATATGTGATCCCTGAACAAGACTGCATTTTTGAATCTCTGTCACGTCATTTGACTTTGTTCCTATCTCATAACAAACATTGTTGAAGCCTCATTCATGGCTCACCACCCATCTGAATCATCCTCTAGCTCCAGCTCATACAAAACTCACAAACACATATCCCTGCCCTTGCACATATTGGGATGCCTACCACACCTTTACTATCCAGGCTGCACTGGTTCCCTGTGGCCCAACTGATTAAGTTCAAGATCCTCACCTAACAATCCCTTGAAACCCTATCTACCTCTTTAATCATCTCCCCAGTTCCTCCATTCACAGGCTGCAGGCCATCCAAAACTCTGCAGCTCGTGTACTATCCCGCACCCGCCTCCGTGACCACATAACCCCCACCCTCGCCCGTCTCCACTGGCTCCCCATCCTCCAGAGGATCGAGTTTAAGATCCTAGTCCTCACCTACAAGGCCTTACACGGCCTTGCCCCATCCTAGCTAAACGATCTACTCTCCCCCTACACGCCCACCCGGACCCTCCATTCAGCAGGACGTGTCCTGCTCCAAGGCCCCCGCCCGAACCGCCCCACCATCGGAGGCCGGGCCTTCAGTTTCTCCGCTCCCACCCTTTGGAATGCCATCCCTCAATCCCTCCGTTTCGTCTCTTCCCTTTCCTCTTTCAAGGCCGGTTTGAAGACTTTCCTCTTCGATCGTGCCTTTTGTTCCCCCCCGAATTCTTTTACCCCCCCTTCGTGTTTCACCCCTTCCCAAACACTCCCCTCCCAGCTCAGGTCACACGCCTCCTGTGCAGCGCCTTGGGACGTCCTCCCCACGTGAAAGGCGCTCTATCAATGTAATTTGTTGTTGTTGTTGTTGTTGTTCTGCTCATCCCTTCTACTCAACAAACTCATGCCTGCTACACGCATGCATCCTTTGCTCTCTTCTCCACCACCTTTAACATTAGCAGCTGCTTCCCCCACCCTAAGCATGCAGGCACACACAGCCACAAACACATACACCGTCTGGAGTTTCCACCCTCAACACACGCCCTTGCCTCTTTCTCTACCAATCTCCAAAACCTGCGTCTTTGATGGTGACCAGATTGTAACAGGGCATGTGTACTTATATATGAGACGAGGTCCAAACTGCCTCCATTTTGGTAACTTTTCTTCTGCAACTTAATGTACACAGTGAAAACCTGGCATAGTGCACTTGGTATATAATGGATTGGCCTTACAGCACAGTGCTGGTGTGAACCTCAACATCTCAGCACAGTGAAACAAGGCAAAATTCTGGGTCATCGGGTCACTTCCCATCATCTTTGTATCCCATGTGTAGAAAATGCAGCATTGTTGACCAGCAATTGGAACAACCCAGGTTGGAATTTCTGCAATATAAACTACCGTGTCAGCGCCTTGGGACGTGAAAGGCGTTATACAAATGTAATTGTGTTGTTGTTGTGTTATCTAGAGGCTCCTCTTGATATTGTGTTTCGAATTGAACAAGAGGTATTTCAATCGTGTTTGTATTTCTGTTCACCTGCTGTAGTAGATAGCACTTTTATGTTCAAGATTGTGCAAATTGTTCAAACGACAAGGGCATTTTTCGTCTCATCTCTGGCCACTATCAACAACAACAACAACAATTGACATTTATAGAGCGCCTTTCACGTGGGGAGGACGTCCCAAGGCGCTGCACAGGAGGCGTGTGACCCGAGCTGGGAGGGGAGTGTTTGGGAAGGGGTGAAACACGAAGGGGAGGTAAAAGAGTTCGGGGTGTAACAAAAGGCACGATCGAAGAGGAAAGTCTTCAAACCGGCCTTGAAAGAGGAAAGGGAAGAAATGAGACGGAGGGATTGAGGGATGGCATTCCATAGGGTGGGAGCGGAGAAACTGAAGGCCCGGCCTCCGATGGTGGGGCGGTTCGGGCGGGGGGCTTGGAGCAGGCCAAGTCCTGCTGAACGGAGGGTCCGGGTGGGCGTGTAGGGGGAGAGTAGATGGGTTAGGTAGGATGGGGCAAGGCCGTGTAAGGCCTTGAAGGTGAGGACGAGGATCTTAAACTAAGATGTATGTATGAATTGAATAGCTAACATGTTGTTTGTGGCATACGTCTGGCTGTATGGTTCATCATTCCTGATGCCAATGCTGCTGTTGTAGGTGAGGGAATTGGCAATAGGGAATGAACGATTGTAAGAACTGGGGCTGCTATCGTGTAGCATCAAGCAGCTGAGTGCAAGAGACACTATCACTGTACAGTTGGCTGGGAAATTGTGCATCGCGTTGATGGACTAGGAGAAGAAATGGCAGAAATGAGCAGAGAAGACACATTAAACTCAATTGTTGAGATATTTATTATCGAGCCTAACCTTGTAATGCTCGTGAGTAATGTGCACATTGTATTTCCTGCGGTAACTTCCTGCCTCTTGACAATTACAGTCATGTTTGTGCATTTACATGTATCAATGTTTTAGCCCCCAAGTTTTCTTCATTGGTGCTACTCAGCGATCATGAGACAGAAAGTATTGAGCTGAAGATTATGGATGTTTCTTTCATCCTCTACTGAACAACTAATAATAATAATAATAATCCTTGCATTTGATGTAGCGCTTTCCACATATTATCGACGTCCCAAAGCGCTTCACAGAATATACTGTAAAGTGAATTGACTGTATATATTTGTGGGCGAATCGCGGCAGCCAATTGCGCACAGCAGCGTCCCCCCCACACACAGTCGTGGATTGAAATGAACAATTTTATTATTGTTCATTTCTCCACCAAGACCGAGGGAACAAGAGTGCGCTGTTGCCAGCCACGGTCAGGACTGGGTGACAGTCAGACGACCGGGTGTGCGGAACCACAAGACTGGTGCAGAGAAACCCCAGACTGTAACCATTTCCAACAGGTATGAAGTACTTTCAACCTGTTTGGATAAGGAGGTCTGTGAGAAGGTTGGACAAACCAACTCCATCAAGACCATTTTAATAGGAGATACAACTGTCCGAGGTATAGATAGGCGTTTTTGAGAACGGAAACGCGAATCTCGGAAGGTGTGTTGCCTACCAGATGCCAGGGTTGAAGACTTGACTGAGCGGGTGCATGAAATTCTGCTAGGGGAAGGGGAAAATACACTTGTGGTGGTCCATGTTGGGACCCATGAAGTTGAGAGGAAAAGACCTGAGATGCTCCAGGGAGAGTACCAGAGACTAGGGAGTAAACTAAAAAGTGGAACTTCGAGATTGGTGATCTCTGGGTTGCTTCCAGTGCCTCGAGCAAGTCAGTTCCAGAAAGCTAGAATAAGGCACATCAATGCATGGCTGGAGAAGTGGTGTAGGAAGGAGGGATTCTGGTTCCTTGACCATTGGGACCAATTCTGGGGTAGGTGGAACCTGTACAAAATGGGTGGGTTACACCTGAACAGGGCTGGAACCAATCTCCTTGCAGGGAGGTTGTCGAGTTTTGTGGGTGGGCTTTAAACTAATCCCGGGGGGTGAGGGTGGGAAACTGATCAGTAGTTCAAATACGGGAGGGGTAATAAAGAGGACAGGGGTAAAGGTAATACGGGAGAAAAATGCAGAGGAAGTAATTTGTGCCTTAGAGTGCATGTTTGTAAATGCACGAAGTTTGAGAAATAAAATTGGTGAGCTGCAGGCTCAGGTTGCTGCGAGGCGATATGATGTTATACCAGTAACAGAGACTTGGCTCCAGCATGGGCAGGACTGGGAGTTGAACATTCCTGGTTATAATGTATTCAGGATGGATAGAGAAGGGAGAAAAGGGGGCGGGGTGGCAATTTTAGTTAAGGACTCAGTGACTGCCTTAGAAAGGATCGAGGTGGAAGAAGGACTAAAAACCGAATCTATCTGGTTAGAAATGAGGAATAAAAAAGGTGCAGTCACACTGTTAGGGGTATACTATAGACCACCAAATAGTGGGGAGGAGATAGACAAGCAGATCTGCAAGCGTATCACGGAGAAATGCAGAACTAATAGAGTAGTGATAATGGGTGACTTCAACTATCCCAACATAGACTGGCAGAATAGAAGAGTAAACGGCAAGGAGGGAGAAGAATTACTGAAGTGTGTGCAGGACAACTTTCTTGATCAGTATGTTTCCAGTCCAACGAGGAATGAAGCATTGCTGGATCTAGTTTTGGGAAATGAGGTAGGGCAAGTTCAACAGGTTTCTGTAGGTGAGTATCTAGGGAATAGTGACCACAATAACGTTAGATTCAGAATAATTATGGAAAGGGATAAGGAACGATCACAGGTGTGGACACTCAACTGGAAAAGGGCTAATTTCAATGAGTTGAGGTGGGACCTAGCCAAGGTGGATTGGAAAGAAAAATTGGCAGGTAAGACAACTATCGAGCAGTGGGCAGCATTCAAAGAGGAGATAGTTCAGGCACAGGTCAACCGCATCCCCACAAAGGTGAAATGTAAGGCATCCAAACCTCCCTGGATGACTAAGGAAATCGGGGCCAAAATAAAACAAAAAAAAGAGGCTTATGATAAGTGTCAGGCTCAAAATTCAGAAGGGAACCAAGCAGAATATAGGAAGTGTAGGATATAACTAAAAAAGGAAGTTAGAGGGGCAAAGAGACTGCATGAAAAACAATTAGCGAGTAAGATTAAGGGGAACCCTAAGGTTTTTTACCAACATATTAAGAGTAAAAGGTTGGTCAAGGATAGGGTGGGACCAATTAGGGACCTAGGAGGAAATCTCATTGTGGAGGCAGAGGGCATGGCTGATGTACTGAATGAGTACTTCGCCTCTGTCTTCACCAAAGAAAATGATACAGCCAATGCCATGGTATTAGAGGAGAGGGTAGGAGAAATGGATAGAATAATTATAACCAGAGAGGAAGTGCTAAAAAGGTTGACGTCGCTCGAGGTGGATAAGTCACCTGTTCCGGATGGGATGCACCCTAGGTTACTAAGTGAGGCACGGGAGCAAATAGCAGGGACTCTGGCCACAATCTTTCAATCTTCCTTGGACACAGGGGTCGTGCCAGAGGACTGGTGGATAGCTAATGTTACTCCATTGTGTAAAAAGGGGCAGAAGGACAAGCCTGGTAACTACAGACCAGTCAGTCTAACGTCGGTAGTGGGCAAACTTCTAGAGTCCATAATCAGGGACAAGGTAGATCTTCACTTAGAAAGATATAGGCTAATAAAGGACAGTCAACATGGATTTGTTAAAGGCAAATCTTGCCTTACAAATCTGATAGAATTTTTTGATGAGGTAACGGAATGGGTGGATAATGGTAGCGCAGTTGATGTAGTTTACATGGACTTTCAAAAGGCATTTGACAAAGTGCCACATGAGAGAATTATTATGAAATTAAAGGCCCATGGCGTAAAAGGGACAGTGACAGCGTGGATCCACAACTGGTTGCCAGACAGAAAGCAGAGAGTTGTAGTGAGCGGCTGTTTTCAGACTGGAGGGAAGTGAGCAGTGGTGTGCCACAGGGATAAGTTTTGGGACCATTGCTGTTTGTAATCTACATCAATGATCTGGACTTGGTTGTACGGAGTACAGTTTCCAAGTTTGCAGATGACACTAAGTTAGGGAGAATAGTAAACAGTGAGGAGGATAGTAGCCATCTGCAAGAGGATATAGACAAATTGGTAAAGTGGGCAGACACATGGCAGATGACGTTTAATGCAGAGAAGTGTGAGGTGATGCATTTTGGGAGAAGAAATGAAGGGAGGCAATATAGGCTAGATAGTACAATTTTAAATGGTGTAAAGGAACAGAGAGACCTGGGGATTTGTGTTAGTGACTCGTTGAAGGTGGCAGGACAGGTAGACAAGGCTGTTAAGAAGGCATATGGGATACTAGGCTTTATAAATAGGGGTATAGAGTACAAAAGTCAGGAAGTGCTGACTAACCTCTATAGGACTTTGGTGAGGCCTCAGCTGGAATACTGTGTTCAATTCTGGTCACCACACCACAGAAACCATGTGAATGCATTGGAAAGGGTACACCGAAGATTTACTAGGATGGTGCCAGGATTGAGGGACTTCAGCTATGAGGAGAGGCTAGATAGGCTAGGGTTATTCTCTCTGGAGCAGAGAAGATTGAGGGGAGACCTAATAGAGGTTTATAAGATCATGAGGGGTTTCGACCGACAGGGCAAATAAAGAAAAACTATTTCCACTCGTGGGTGAAACTGTGACTCGTGGTCACAGATTTAAAATAGTTTCAAGGCGAAGTAGAGGGGAGCTGAGAAGAAATGTTTTCACTCAGCGAGTTGTTCTAATCTGGAATGCATTGCCTGAAAAGGTGGTGGAGGCTGATTCGATAACAACTTTTAAAAGGGAATTAGATCTTTATTTAGGGAGAACGGGTATATTAGGCTATGGGGTGCGGGCAGGGCAGTGGGATTGAATCGCTCTTTTCAAAGAGCCGGCACAGACTAGATGGGCCGAATTGGCCTCCTTTTGTGCCGTAAAATTCTATGATTCTATGATTGTGGTGGTTTTTGGAGGGATTATTATTAGGCGTGTGTGTGTGTGTGTGGAGTAAGGAAACTTGCCCAAGTTTTGGCCCTGACCTGCCTGGATCCGAACACAGGTCTCCCCAGCTTGGCCTCCCCAGCTAGCAAGACAAGTGCTCTAACCACTGAGCCACAGGAGATGGCATTGTAACTATTGTGCAACTCTCTGTTCTGCATTGTCTTTAAGACCTTGTGTTGTGAAAATAAGAGATAAGTGGTTTCAATTATTTAAATCTTGAAATGTGTTGCTTCTATTATTTAACTTTTTATTTTCATGCTTTGTTCGATGAGGGAAAAGAGGTCGAGATTGGTTTGAAAATAATGTTGACAATATGGGTCCTGTTGATAACTTAAAATCTTCATATAAATAACATGACATGATAATGTACAAAGCATTTTTTTTACTTAAAGCACAGGGTGATGTGATGGGCGTCACATTAGGACCAGGTATAATATTCATTTGCAACAAATCCTATCCCCTGGATAAAGAAAGCGTATAATAAGGGAGACTAAATAACCAAAAAGAGTGTAAAATGATCAGATGTAGGTTTGTTGAAATGAAGACAGCATGTCTAATTTCTAGAAAGAATAAACACAAATGTAAATTTTTCTAGTGTTTCCTCTGTAGGTGCCATTTGTTCTTTAACCAACGTTTCCCAAAGATATGACCTATTCCAACTAAAACCTATCATCATCAGCACGCTAATCTACAAAATGTTTCCAGCGGCACAATCGAATTGTAGGACTTAAGCAATTCATCATTTTTCGATAATAATCGTGGGTTAAGTGAGATTAAACCCAAAATGTATTTGATTACTGCGGGAATTAATCAAATTCATTGCCATTCGTAACATTAGGAAGATTTACTTTGAAGAATTTCTGACATACCTTTTATAATAATAATAATAATAATCCTTACATTTGATATAGCGCTTTTCACATCTTATCGACGTCCCAAAGCGCTTCACAGAAAACACTGTAAAGTGAATTGACTGTATATATTTGTGGGAGAATCGCGGCAGCCAATTGCACACAGCAGTGTCCCACACACAGTCGTGGATTGAAATAACCAATTTTATTATTGTGGTTTTTTTGGACAGATTATTATCAGGTGTGTTTGTGGAGTAAGGAAACTTGCCCAAGATTTCGCCCTGACCTGCCTGGATTCAAACACAGGTCTCCCCAGCTTGCAAGACAAGTGCTCTAATCACTAAGCTACAGGAGCTCTATAACAATCTTTCTTGCTCACTGAATTCAGTCAAAATAAAGGGATTTAATTAAACTCAGAAAGGAGATTCTTAATTTAATACTAACAATAATAATATTTGCATTTGATATAGCACTCTATAATGTCCTTGAGATGTCTCAAAGGACTTCACAAAGTATACTGTAAATAGAACTGACTGTATTTTGCGCGCAAAAAATAAAACACAGTTGTTGGACATTGAGCTTATTGGGAGCTCCGGTAATTTGGGTTTTGATACAAGACTCAATAAAAGATGTTATGTGTATCTTCACATTGGGAGCTGTTACCTGACAGGTTTTTTTCCCAGCCCAGACCTTATTTTCTTAAGCAACATGGTATATTACTGCAAGGGTGCAAAAGAGCTCATCAAGTTGTCACAAAATGTGAGTGTGGTCAATGAGAGCATGAATGATAGATGGATAAACAACAGGCAGAGAGGGACTGAGAGAGGCAGGGAGAGGGAGGGAGATAGAGAGAGTGTGAGAGAGAGTCTGAGAGAGAGAGAGAGAATGAGAGAGAGAGGGACAGAGAGAGAAAGAGAGAGAGACGGGATGAGACTGAGAGTGACAGAGGGAGAGAAACTGAGAGAGAGAGAGAGTGAGAGAGAAAAACCGAGAGAGAGAGAGACTGAGACGGAGAGAGAGAGAGAGACGGGGAGAGAGAGAAATAGAGACAGAGACTGAGAGTGAGAGAGAGAGAGAACAACTGAGACAGAGAGAGACACAGAGAGACGGACAGAGAGAGAGCGAGATAGAGAGAGAGAGAGAGAGAGAGAGAGAGAGAACAACTGAGACAGAGAGAGAGACAGAGAGAAACAGAGAGACGGACAGAGAGAGAGAGAGGGCCTGAGAGAGAGACGGAGAGAGAGAGAGAGAATCAGAGAGAGAAATACAGAGAGAGAGAGAGAGACAAACAGAGGGAGAGAGACAGACAGATAGAGATAGAGAGAGAGAGAGAGAGAGAGAGAGACAGACAGATAGAGAGAGAGAGACAGAGAGAGAAAATGAACGAGACTGAGACAGA
This sequence comes from Hydrolagus colliei, assembly GCA_035084275.1. Taxonomy (NCBI): domain Eukaryota; kingdom Metazoa; phylum Chordata; class Chondrichthyes; order Chimaeriformes; family Chimaeridae; genus Hydrolagus; species Hydrolagus colliei. Next base: position 282,099 of record JAYJKW010000262.1, on the reverse strand, counting down.
GAGGGACTGAGAGGGGGAGTGAAAGAGAGTGTGAGAGAGACTGAGACAGAGAGGGAGTGAGAGAGAGAGACTGAGAGGGAGACAGAGAGACAGACAGAGAGAGACGGAGAGAGAGAGACACACACACAGAGAGTGACACAGAGAGAGACTGAGACAGAGAGAGAGAAACAGAGAGAGAGTGAGACAGAGAGAGGGAGAGAGAGGGATACTGGGAGAGAGAGAGAGAGAGAGAGAGAGAGGGACAGACAGAGAGAAACAGAGAGAGAGAGAGAGAGAGGGAGAGAGAGAGACAGAGAGAGAGAGGGAGAGAGAGAGAGAGAGAGAGACACACAGACAGAGAGACAGAGAGACTGAGAGAGAGAGAGAGAGAGAGAAAGACCGAGACAGAGAGATAGAGAGACAGACAGGGAGAGATCGAGAGAGAAAGAGAATGAGAGGGAGGGAGAGAGAGAAAAAGAGAGAATGAGAGACTGAGGGAGAGAGAGAGAGACGTAGAGAGAGAGAGAGAGAGAGAGACGGAGAGAGAGAGAGAGGCAGACAGAGAGAGAGAGGGAGAGAGAGAGGGGGAGAGAGAGACTGAGAGACATGGAGACAGAGAGAGAGAATGAGAGAGAGAGAGAGTGAGAGAGGGAGAGAGAGACTGAGGGAAAGAGAGAGATGGAGAGAGAGAGAGAGATTGAGAAAGAGAGACAGAGATAGAGGGGGTGAGACTGAAAGCGACAGAGAGAGAGGGACAGAGAGAGAGAGAGAGAGACAGACAGAGAGAGTGAGAGACAGAGAGAGCGAGAGAGAGAGAGACGGACAGAGAGAGAGAGAGAGATTTTGATTGAGAGTGTGAAAGAGAGAGAGAGACTGAGAGAGGTAGAGAGAGAGAGAGACAGAGAGAGAGAGACTGAGAGAGAGAGAGAGAGACAGAGAGACAGAGAGAGAGACTGAGAGAGAGAGAGACTGAGAGAGAGACACAGAGAGACAGAGAGAGAGACTGAGAGACAGAGAGAGAGAGAGAGGGGGGAGGGATGAGAGAGACAGAGACTGAGAGACAAGGAGAGAGAGAGGGAGGGAGGGGTGGGGGAGGGGATGAGAGAGAGGGAGACTGAGACAGAGAGACGGATAGAGAGAGAGAGAGGGAGGGAGAGAGGGAGGGAGGGAGTGCGAGAGAGAGATAGAGATACAGACAGAGATACAGACAGAGAGAGAGAGACTGAGACAGAGAGAGAGAAACAGAGAGAGAGACTGAGACAGAGAGAGTGAGACAGACAGAGAGAGAGATACAGAGAGAGAGGCTGAGAAAGACAGACTGAGAGAGAGAGATGGAAAGAGAGAGAAACTCAGAGAGAGACTGAGAGAGAGAGAGACTGAGAGAGAGAGCTGTAAAGTGAATTGACTGTATATATGTGGGCAAAACGCATCGGCCACTTGCGCACAGCAGTTTCCCACAAAAGGATTGAAAATATCTCATTTATTATTGTCTTTTTCGAGGGATTATTATCTGGCGTTTATAACTTGCATTTAAAGGCACATAGCCATCTAAAGACGGGCAAGGAGGGGGGCAGTGCGGAGTGATTGAGGCAGAAATATGAAGGAAACACATTGACATTCCATTGATCAAGTACGATTTACTTTAGATATTTCATGATAATTTGATTTGAATTTCTATTCATTGGTATTCTCACCTTTGGTTTATTCAGATTAATCCGACAGCATCCATGGCCATGACTTTGGCCGAGACATTATTTTGTCGTAAACATGGCTATGATCCCCAAAGTCCCCTTTGTTTTCACGTGATCTTCTCTGGTACGGTTATGAAGGTACGTTGCCTGGCCCAATAGGGTCTAGAATGAATGTTCTTACGTTCTTTAGGATTGTTTGATAAATATTTCCGAGCCTGAAGGTACAAAGCTCTCTGATATTCTTTGCTGATATTTTTTTGTCCCCTCCCCTTCCCCCGACCCCAATTTTTTTTGTGTTTACCTTGTCATATGTTTCTTGCTATTGAGACGTTAAATGGTGAACTGTGACTATTAACGCTGGTCGTCCAACACGGCGCAACAGAGTCAATCTCTGACCCACAACAGCACGAATCTGATTACTCTCCTATCTCCCAAGGTTGAAAGTCACTAAGGTCAGTCAGTAGTGCATTCCTGAGTTCAGTTGTATTTTCCCTCTACGCTCTTCAGAACTTCGTAGCCACATTAACCTCATGTACGGAGGTGGGAAAGTCCAGTGCCATGAACTCCAAAACCATTCGAGTATGTTAATGCTCAGTAAACGCCACTGTCCTGTGGTACTATTGTCGACAGAACAAACCACAGGGAGAGGCCGGCAGGCAAGGCACGGTGTATTCTACACCTGCAGTATTCCCTTGCTAAAACAGCTTTTCCAATCAGTTTCCTGTCTTGCAATGAACCAAAGAGGTTTCATGCACCTTTTATTTTTTCTTCAGGTGAACGGATCAGAGGAGGCCCTCGCCAAAGACGCCCTGTTCAGCAGACACCCAGAAATGATCAAGTGGCCTCAATATCATCGATGGTATTTTGCTAAGATCAACATCACCAATATGTGGGTGTTGGATTACTTTGGTGGAGTTAAAACAGTCACACCTGAAGCATATTACAGTGTCCCACCGCTGATTCAAGGAGAGTAGAACCTTGACTGGTAAGAACATTGACTGCTTTTGTAGCAATTCGGGGACAAATGGTGGATGTGTTTTGTCTGTCTCCAGCTTCTCGAGGCTGGTCTTTTAAACAAAAAGAATTCCATAGAACACATTGCACTCTTTGAATTACGCAAGAAATTGTGAATAAATCCTTTGAATTGCTTTCACTGAATAAAGCATTGAATGTGCTGTTGCAATCAGTCCCATCTTAGTGACTTGCAAAGGCTGCCACAGACAGCAAAATTCAAATGAACCGCACAATTATTAAATTCGCACTGGGCAGAGGATTGCTAACCGTATTAAGAACAGCCTACTCAAATGGCCTAAAATAACATTCTGTGTTTGCTTCCCCTTAGGTGAACAAACTTGGCTAACATCAATGAATGGAAGGTTCAGAATTAAGACTCTACATCACTTTTATAAAATATCATTAATCAAAAAGCCGGTGGATTTGAAGACCTTGTACTTAAATTGCCACCGAAAGAATTGTTCTTTCTAACACTGATAGAAATGTATTTTCCTAAAAATTGTTGCTCTGGAATTTAATTGATTGCTTGCATCTTTCACCAGCGAATGTAGAGGATAGGGATGTTATGTTAAAAATATTTTTGGTGATCTTAAGCAAAACTTGTATACAAATATTCTAACAGTCGTGGCTCTTCTACAAAGTCACTTACTTATAAATGTATTTTTCTGTAAAGCGTAAGAGCCGTTTGAAGTACAATTTACAGTTGTTTAGTGGCTTTCACTTCGGAACGACGTTTCAAAGAGCACTTCACATTACTGACTGGGATATTGTGTAGGGAGGTGGGGGACTTTAGGGAGGAGAAAAACAAAACAGAGTTGCTCAACGTATGCTCAATTCACTTGTATTAAAATTGGGCTTTTCAACTTCATCATTAAGAGCAACATGTTATCATGTTGGGATGTATTTTAATAAGCATTAAAAATTGACATTATGCCAAGGAAGGTTTTTAAATGATTGTTTCATATTAACAGCTTTTGCATTTTGCCTTTAAACTTACAATTACTTTTGACTAGGGAACGGCGATATATCGGTATATCGCTAAAACCCGATATGATTTTCATATCAATATGCCAATATATACATTTTTAAAAATCCGATATATCGAAAAACGGTATATCGAGGTAAAAAATCGGGATGCGAGCACAATCAACTACAAGACCCAGAATGCTCATTTCTATACACAATGCACAGACCGATGTGCAAAGCCGGCATCTTGTATTCATAGTCCTCGAATACATAATACAGGTATGCAAGGGGTGGGGGGAGAGAGACGGCTGTGGTTGAGGGGGGTGAGGGGGAGCGAGACTGCTGGGTGTGGGGGGTGAGGTGGAGAGAGACGGCTGGGGGGGGGGTGAGGGGGAGAGAGACAGCTGGGGGGGGTTGAGGGGGAGAGAGACGGCTGGGGGTGGTGAGGGGGTGAGAGACTGCTGGGTGTGGGGGGTGAGGGGGAGAGAGACTGCTGGGGGGGGGGGGGTGAGAGGGAGAGAGACTGCTGGGGGTGGGGGGAGAGAGACGGCTGTGGGTGGGGTGGGGTGGTGAGGGGGAGAGAGACGGCTGGGGGTTGGGGTGAGGGGGAGAGAGACGGATGGGGGGGGTGAGGGGGTGAGAGACTGCTGGGGGTGGGGGGGGTGAGAGACTGCTGGGGGGGGGGGGGGGAGAAAGACGGCTGGGGGTGGGGAGAGGGGGGAGGGGGAGAGAGACTGCTGTGGGGGGGGTGAGGGGGAGAGAGGCGGCTGGGGGGGGCGAGGGGGTGAGAGATGGCTGGGGGGAGGGGGAGATAGACGGCTGGGTGGAGGGGGATGGGGAGAGAGACGGCTGGGGTGGGGAGAGGGGGAGAGAGACGGCTGGGTGGGGAGGAGAGGGGGAGAGACGGCTGGGGGGGAGGAGGTGGGGAGAGAGACGGCTGGGGGGAGGAGGAGAGGCGGAGAGAGACGGCTGGGGGGAGGGGAAGATAGACGGCTGGGGGGGGAGAGGGGAGAGAGACGGCTGGTGGGGGGAGAGGGGGAGAGAGACGGCTGGGAGGGGGAGAGGGGAGAGAGACGGCTGGCGGGGGGGAGAGGGGGAGAGATGTCTTGGGGGGAGAGGGGGAGAGAGATGTCTGGGGGGTGAGGGCGAGAGAGACGGCTGGGGGGGGGGGGAGGAGAGGGGGAGAGAGACGGCTGGGGGGGTGAGGAGAGGGGGAGAGAGACGGCTGGGGGGGGGGAGAGGGGGAGAGAGACGGCTGGGGGGGTAGGGAGAGAGAGACGGCGGGGGGGAGGGGAGGAGAAGGGGAGAGAGACGGCTGGGGGGGAGAGGGGGAGAGAGACGGCTGGTGGGGGGGGGGGAGGAGAGGGGGAGAGAGACGGCTGGGGGGGAGGGGAGGAGAAGGGGAGAGAGACGGCTGGGGGGGAGAGGGGGAGAGAGACGGCTGGGGGGGAGGGAGGAGAGGGGGAGAGAGACGGCTGGGGGGAGGGGGAGAGAGACGGCTGGGGGGGAGGGGAGGAGAGGGGGAGAGAGACGGCTGGGAGGAGGGGTGAGAGACGGCTGGGGGGAGGGAGAGAGAGAGACGGTGGGGGAGGAGGAGAGAGATGGCTGGGAGGAGGGGGGAGAGACGGCTGGGGGGGGGGAGAAAGAGACGGCGGAGGGGGGGGGGAGAAAGAGACGGCTGGGGGGGGGTGGGGGAGAGAGACGACGGGGGTGGGGGGTGCGAGAGAGGGACGGTGGGGGGGGGGGGTGGGGAGAGACGGGGTGGATGTGATAATATACAGATAGATAGAGATGGGGGGGGATGTGAGAGAGGAGAGAGGGAGAGAGACAAAGAGAGACACAGACAGAAAAACACAGAGATGGAGAGAGTGAGAGACACAGAGATAGAAAGATATTTACCTCCTGAGAAGATAGGCCCCGAATGCGCGCGCACCCGGAATGCGCGTGCACTCCGATGTGCGCGCGCATGCGCAGTACGAAAAACTGAAAATATCGGTATTTCTGTATATCTCGATATGAGCCAACCGATATATCCATATCCGGAAAATTCCCATATCGCCGTTCCCTACTTTTGACTATATGCAACTTCTTGTATCTAAATAGCCTGTTATGGCTCAGACTGCTGGCTTCTCGTCAGTCATCCCTACTCTGATCAGACAATATGAAGCACTCTTTTTGCGGAATGAAAATGACCTTTGCATTTGACATAGAACCCTTTCCAGTCATCAAAATGTTTCAAAACATGCCACAAGATATGCTGTAACGTTAGTGGCTATGCATTTGCAGATGAATACAGCAGCTAATTTGCTTACAGTAATATCCCACAAACAGTCGTGAAAGGAATGATCAATTTTAGCAGGAGAAGTGTTGGCCAGGCCATTGGGAGAAGCTGCCTTCTCTTTTTGGATAGTACCAATGGGATATTTAATTCCTGCCAACAGACAGATCTTGGATTAACAATTCATCCGAAGGATGGTACTTTCAACAGTGAATGAGAGTGATGGACTGAATTCCCAGCTGTTGCCAATACATTTAACGCAACGGTCCTTCTCAGGAGTACCTTTCAATCCGTTTGGAGTTTTACCTGATGACACAGCAGGGACATTCACTTCAGCATCAGATTGTGGTATTTATAGTCGTGGAATTTTGTAAGAAAGTAAATTGCTTCAAAAGTGCAGCTGGAGACCCGTGAAAGTTTGGATTTTGATTTAGGCCACAGTTTCCAATCAATCCTAATTGCTATTACAGTATTGAAATTTGCCAATCACCACCGCCACCACCAACATCAAAATTACACTAATAGAGCGCCTTTCACGTCGAGAGAATGTCCCAAGGCGCTGAACAATTAGGTCGGAACCGAGCGGATTGGGGGGAAAGGTGGGGGCAGGTGGACAGAGAGTAGGAAAGGGGGGAAGAGTTAGGAGGGAAGCAGAAGGCACGGTTGAAGAGGAAAGTCTTGAGACCAGCCTTGAAGAAGGAAAGGGAGGACTTGAGGCGAAAGGATTGCGGGATGGAGTTCCAGAGTGTGGAGGCAGAGAGGCTGAAAGCCCGGCCACCGATGGTAGGCCAGTTTGGGTGGACGGGGGACATGGAGCAGGCCAGAGTCTGGAGGGGACGGGCAGGCTGATAGGGAGACAGCAGGTCGGAGAGATAGGCGGGGGCAAGGCCAATACCACACACTATTTGTAGGTAGCAAAGTTAACATTTATTGAAAAAAATAACAAGGGGACACTTGTTAAGCCCCAAACATAATGGACAAATTCATAATAGGGTCTCATTTATACAATTTGAGGTACAGATATTTCATCCCTCTTACAACATACCTTGGCGCTGGTTGCATACTAACAGAACTACCTGGGAATAATATCGAATTGTTGGAAGTCTCGTGAGCACGCCTGAAAGTGACCGAAGTCCCGCACATCATTAGTGCAACCTACAGCAAAATAACATTACAGTACTGGCAATTCAGAATACAAAACCCTACATTAAGGCTATAACAGTGCATAGATCTGAGCTCCAACGTATCCACACATACACACATACAATAATGCCTGGCCCGCCAAAAATCACTGGCCAGACAATATAAAATACAGTAGCGAAAACGAATTTCGGAATAGTCTATTTCTATACTTTGAATTTTTCAGTTTTACCATCTCATTTGTACTTTTTTGTGTTAACTAAGGGATATAAACTCAGTGTTAAATAAAAATAAGACAATCAGATGTATCCATGCAACATACTTTTTCTATTAAAATACCCACAAACAATTGTGCAATTTACTTTATTTACATAGGATTTAAAATTCAAGATTGGGAGCACAATTGCCAATGTCAGAGGCCGTATATCAATTTAAAAATAAGTGAAATTAAAACCTATTTACAATCCTTTCGACATTACAAATTTCTTTGCAGCTAATTTCAAGTTAGAAGAATGTGTTCAGGAATTCTTTTTTCCCCCCCCACAACTTTCACAACATGGATCAAACTGAAAAGCTCACCAGCCATCTTGCGAGCTAATGTACTATTTCTGGCCCCCCACCCCCTCACATCCACCACAACAACATCAAAAAATGACACTTGTACCGAGCGTTTCACATCAGGAGGACGTCCCAAGGCGCTGGACAGTCATTGTTTCAGACCCGAGCTGGGGTCGGGGATGGGGAGGGTGGAGGGAAAGGGGGTGGGGGGGGATTAGGGGTGACTGATGGGACCGTCGAAGAGGAGGATCTTTAGGTGGGACTTGAAGGAGGCCAGGGACTGCGGGATGGAGTTCCAGAGATTGGGAGGAGAGTGGCTCATCCTCCGATGGTGGGGTGGGTGGGTTGTGGGACATGGAGCAGGTTGGAGTCTGCTGAGCGGAGGGGGTGGGCAGGTTGATAGGGGCCAGGAGGTCACAGATGTAGGGGAGGGGGAGGGGTTTGGGGGGTGAGGCCGTGGAGGGCTTTGAATGCGAATCTAAGGAATATTTTGCCCATTTTCTGCTCTGCAGCTTGCGGAGAAACAGCTGGATAGAATTTCACAACAAACTACTTAAAAAGTGCACCATTTTAAAAAAAACATATTCACACTAAAGATACACCTCTAATTGTTCTACAGTACTTCGGCATGTTTCTCAATGAATGCTAATGGTCCAAACTGGTCTGTCCCATCAGGTTAAGACACATTCCAAACAGATCTGGTTCACACAGAAGCGTGGCTCAATTAGTTTTTCTACTGTGAAAGTCTCTTGATGGAAGAGGTTTGCTTGCAAATGCACAGGGAGGTCAACCAGCTGCTTTGGAAGCCACACCACGACCATCGGCTGTGCAGACGTGACGGAGGGGGATGGGTGGGCTGGAGAATGGTTCATATCACCACAGTTTTACCGCTGCGAGAACTTCCCCGATCCTGTCGATGCAAAAGAAAAGCATGCAGATAGATTTTAGTTTGAGCAGTGCGTCGGGGCGGAGTAATAATCCTTGCAATTTGATTCAGCGCTTTTCACGTCTTCTGGACTGTATCTCAAAGCGCTTGACGGAATGTACTGTAAAGTGAATTGACTGTATATATATTTTGTGAGCGAAACGCGGCAGCCAATTGCGCACAGCAGCGTCCCCCTCGCCCCCACCACCCTGCAAACAGTCACGGATTGAAATGACCAATTTATTATTATGGGTTATAGGAAAGAGTCAAGGGGTGGGGGGGGGGGCACATGTTAAGTACACACACCACCCTAGACATGTTGGGCCCAATGGTCTCTGTACATTCCATGAAAAAATGTGCTAGTGCAGCCTGTTCATTCATTTCACTTGGTGGCAAGCTTACAACACACTGATATGAAACACAGGGTAGAGATACTATAGATGAATTAGCAGTTGTAGTTTGAGTAACTGCTGGAAGGCAGGCGTCTCATTTATTCATTCTCCAAACCTTGCAGTGTGAGCTCAAAGCGACAGCGAAGCTCAAAGTTTATTGACTTTGACAAATCTCTCATCACTTAGTTGCACATTATCTTACAGAATGTGTGCGCTGCACCAATGCATCAACAGCTTAAACCTTACCACACACAGAGCAGCCCTGGCAATAGTCCAGATTCACCCTCACGAGCAGATCGCGTCCGACAGCGACTATTAATCAACAGCCGTTTTACAAATCGTTTTACAATTCACCGTGCGGTTGTCCGCTGTGTTGTTGTGAGCGCCCCCGTGCTCATAGTTGTCCAGGGAGCTGCACTCCGCCCTCCCCGGGGCGGCGGGGAGTAGCTGCGTTCCCCGCGGCCGCTCCTTCGCTCGGGCGAGCGGTCGGCACTGTTCCCACGCCGCTCTCGCTGCCCGCCCGCCAGCCCGCCCGCCCGCCCTCCTCGTGGCCTCTCCTGCCGCGGCTGTGGCCGGCGCCGCTCCCCCTCGCCCTCTCGCCGTAGTCGGAGTCGTCGCCGAGGCCGCCGGGGAACCGGCCCCTCGGAGGGAGCCCGCGACGTAGGTCTTCCGGGTCGTCGTCCCCGCCAAAGGGTTTATAAGATTTGCTGTAAACCACATCTCATCGACGGTAGAGAAATAACTGATGCGAAGTGTGGGGTAAAATAAACTCTGCCCGTTAATAATAATAATAATCCTCGCATGTGATATAGCACTTTCAAATCGACGTCCCACAGCGCCTCACAGATTATACTGTAAAGTGAATTGACTGAATCTATTTGTGGGCAAATATATCTCTCTCCTCATAACCGCGCAAACCCATCCTCCCTAAATAAACGTCTACCTCTCTTTTAAAATTAAATGTGCACTATCTTGTTGGAATGGTAATTTGGAACTCCATAGTCTGTGAATTAGTCAGAGTGTAGTTCAGCACAATCAGAACGAAAAGCTGGAGACAGATGATGGCACTTGTTCAGTTTAATCCTAAAGGCTGTTTGTTTTTGCATGGAGGGGGCAAGAGAGGGAATGATCCAGACTGTCATTCAGTAATGTCGGCTGCAAAGAAAATGGGTCAGATTCATAGAATCTTACGGCACAAAAGGAGGCCATTCGGCCCATCGAGTCCGTGCCGGCTCTTCGAAAAGAGCAACTCAATCCCACTGCCCAGCTCTCTCTCTCTCTCCCCATAACCGCGCAAATCCGTCCTCCACAAATAAACGTCTACCTCTCTTTTGAAATTGCATGAGAAAACCATCATCCTTGGCTTTGGCGCTCCTTATTTATTCTATAATAATAATAATAATCCTTATGTTTGATGTCGCGCCTTATCACATCTCTGAAACGTCTCAAAGAGCTTCACAGGATATAGTGTAAAGTGAATTGACTGTATAATCTGTGGGTGAAACACACCAGGGATTTCACACACACGGATTTGTGAAATTGGTTTGAAATGAAACTAATAATAACAATAATCTTAATAATTCTTAATGTTCCCCTAAATTTACCAACTGTTCTGTTGAATCAATCGGCTAAATTCAGCCGATAAATTCAGCCAAATCATACGATTTACATTTATTTAGTACCTATCATGCAGGATAGCGCCTCAAGGCACACATCAACTGATACCATTACTGCCAACCACAGTGGTAGAGGGAAGTAAATGAGCATCTAAACGTTCGAATAATTGGTGTTGAAAACTTAAGAGGCTTGAAGGGATATGGGGAGAGGGCATGGGAGTGGGATTGAATGTGAAGCTTCTAGTGAGAACTGGTTCAAAGTTGATGGGCCAAATAGCTTTGTTCTGCGCTGTAAATTTATACGATTCAATACACAGGCATATACCTCTTGCAATTGGCATATTTGGATGATATGGAGGCATAAAGGTGTGTCTCTCTTCATCACCATACATTGACGGGTCCATCTCGTGCCTCAAACGAGCTATGGAAAATAAAACGAATTAAACAGGACCAAATGTAGACTTTCACGCATACATTTAAAAACACGGGTAATTATTAAAGTAACTAAATCACAAAAGTTGTGGTAAACTCACACCTGACCAAAAAAACGTCTGTCCATAGTTAAGTGAACACAAAGTTATATTGGGTCTTACCAATAGGAAGGATAAGGCACAAAGCTGTTAGGAGTAGATGGATATAGATTCATAGATTCATAGATTCATAGAATTTTACGGCACAAAAGGAGGCCATTCGGCCCATCGAGTCTGTGCCGGCTCTTTGAAAAGGGCGATTCAATCCCCCTGCCCGCTCCCCATAGCCTAATAGACCTGTTCTCCCTAAATAAAGATCTAATTCCCTTTTAAAAGTTGTTATGGAATCAGCCTCCACCACCTTTTCAGGCAATGCATTCCAGATTCCAACAACTCGCTGTGTGAAAACACATGTCTCCTCAGCTCCCCTCTACTTCGCCTTGAAACTATTTTAAATCTGTGACCACGAGTCACAGATTCACCCACGAGTGGAAATAGTTTTTCTCTATTTGCCCTGTCGGTCGAAACCCCTCATGATCTTATAAACCTCTATTAGGTCTCCCCTCAATCTTCTCTGCTCCAGAGACAATAACCCTAGCCTATCTAGCCTCTCCTCATAGCTGAAGTCCCTCAATCCTGGCACCATCCTAGTAAATCTTCGCTGCACCCTTTCCATTGTCTTCACATCCTTTCTGTAGTGTGGTGACCAGAATTGAACACAGTATTCCAGCTGAGGCCTCACCAAAGTCCTATAGAGGTTAGTCAGCACTTCCTGACTTTTGTACTCTATACCCCTATTTATAAAGCCTAGTATCCCATATGCCTTCTTAACAGCCTTGTCTACCTGTCCTGCCACCTTCAACGAGACACTGACACAAATCCCCAGGTCTCTGTTCCTTTACACCATTTAAAATTGTACTATCTAGCCTATATTGCCTCCCTTCATTTCTTCTCCCAAAATGCATCACCTCACACTTTTCTGCATTAAACTTCATCTGCCATGTGTCTGCCCACTTTACCAATTTGTCTATATACTCTTGCAGGATATAGACAAATTAGGGGGGTTTAGGGGGGTCACAGTGTAGTGACTGTGTGTGAGGGTCACAGTGTAGTGACTGTGTGTGAGGGTCACAGTGTAGTGACTCTGTGTGAGGGTCACAGTGTAGTGACTGTGTGTGAGGGTCACAGTGTAGTGACTGTGTGTTTAGGGGGATCACAGTGTAGTGACTGTGTGTTTAGGGGGGGTCACAGTGTAGTGACTGTGTGTTTAGGGGGTCACAGTGTAGTGACTGTGTTGGAGGGTCACAGTGTAGTGACTGTGTGTTTAGGGGGGGTCACAGTGTAGTGACTGTGTGTTTAGGGGGGTCGCAGTGTAGTGACTGTGTTTGAGGGTCACAGTGTAGTGACTGTGTGTTTAGGGGGTCACAGTGTAGTGACTGTGTGTTTAGGGGGATCACAGTGTAGTGACTGTGTGTTTAGGGGGGTCACAGTGTAGTGACTGTGTGTTTGAGGGTCACTGTGTAGTGACTGTGTGTGAGGGTCACAGTGTAGTGACTGTGTGTTGGGGGAGTCACAGTGTAGTGACTGTGTGTTGGGGGCGTCACATTGTAGTGACTGTTTGTTGGGGGGGTCACAGTGTAGTGACTGTGTGTTTAGGGGGGTCACAGTGTAGTGACTGTGCGTTTAGGAGGGTCACAGTGTAGTGACTGTGTTGGAGGTTCACAGAGTAGTGACTGTGTGTTTAGGGGGTGTCACAGTGTAGTGACTGTGTGTTTAGGGGAGACACAGTGTAGTGACTGTGTGTTTAGTGGGTCACGTGTTGCGTATAGTCGCCCATGTCTGTATAGACATGGCCTTGCCTCGGATTATGGAAGGCTCCGCTCTGAATGTCGTCATTGTCTTCCTGCAGCTCGTCTGTTGACACTGAACCAATAATTCATGTTTCACTATTTAGATAGGAAAGCAGGCAGCAGATAGATTATAATCATATAATTCTGGATCTCCTTCCTCTGTGTGAGAGCAGATGAATTTCCTCAGATAGGATGTGCTGCAATAGTGAACCCAGTGATAAGCGATCTGAAGGCCTAGCTACCTGGTGTGAAAACATCTATCAGAATGCGATAAGTAATGTCTGCTCAAGTGAATATCTGAAGGAAATTGAGCTGGAAGAAGCACAAATTAACGAGCAACTGATAAGTACATATGCAACAATTGATCTTAATGATTTTGTTAGCATTATATGCCTGAGTACTCTCCAACTCATTACTTGACTTCTCAGTTGATCAGTAATTAGGCTTGTTCCTTTCACAGTTACCAGTCTGTTTCTCTATGGGTGACATGGCATGAGATTAAGTCACTGCTGGATTGGCAGCTATATGGTGAAATGGGCAATGGTTGTTTCCAGCAATTTATGAATTGTATTGAACAGCTTCTTGGAATTAGTTAAGACTTGTACTTAATGTGATGCCTAATTTTGAATACATGTTTACAATTCTGAGTATTATCTGAGTAGCATCTGGTAGGGTGACTAATTTGAGCCTATATTCTCTGAAATATGGAAGAATTAGAGGGGATCCTATGGTAGCATATAAGATTATTAAAGGGCAAGATAAAGCAGGTTGTGGGAGATTGTTTCCCCTAGTAGTAGAATCTAAATCTAGGGTTCACAGTCTTCACGTCAGGGGTTAGCCCTTTCGCACTGAGTAGAGAAAAATGCAATGAATGTAACTATGTTATTGTTGTTGTTGAAGGTAGCAGAAATGTCAAGGTGGAAAAGTAGACAACGGGAAACCTGATTGCAAATGAACAGGATGCTGAGAAACTCAGGGAATGTGAAATCATGAATCTGCTTTTTTTTCAGAAAAATGCATTCAGGGACGGACGCATGAAAATTATCCGGACACAATTCATTTGTTGAGTTTCTACAAATGAAAACAATGCAACACAACTGAGAGGCTTAGTAACCATTTCATATTTATTGAAATCGATTTGTATGCCAGTCATGATTTACAATGTGGATGTAAAATTCGATAAAATGTCCAAAGTAGAAATCTCCCTGCCAAGGCATGGTGGGTGTTGTCACCAACATTAATACACTTTACATTTGTTTGCTCAAAATTGTGGTAACATTATCATTAATCAATAATTAACAGTATATGGAAGTTAAACAGTAACAAAACATTCTGGTTACATAATTATTCTTAAACTGTGTATATTAAAAAATAAGTACGAATCGCGCTCTTTAGTAGAGAAAGGAATTCGATGCTCGCGATTGTGCAAAGAACATAAACAAGCAAATTTATCACGCTGTTATTTTTAGCACAATTTTTTTTTTAAATGACGATTGAAAAAATCATAACGATTCCTACGCTGCATTGTAAACAAGTATTCTAAGTAAAATAAAGACTAAATGTGACGGATAATAGCACAAGCAATTTCACTAAAACATGATCACATTAAATTATGTAAAATACATCCTGAAATATCTGAATCATAGATGCATGTTTTACAGACAGCATACAGGAAAACTCACATTGAAAGGTTTTTACATTGTTGCAGATTAACTGTGCTATAATTTTGTGGAACATCTATACCACACTTATGCACCGATTTTCCATTCGAGGAGGATCAGGAATCAGAAGGGACCAAATTGCATTTGAACAGCTCTCTAAATCAGGCAAAAAAAATCAAAGTCATTTGAAGTAAAGCACCTTATTTTCAAACAGCATTACATTGCTCCCTCTTTTGAAAAGCAAATGTACAGCATGTTGCATCCGACAATATCTGGGGCCGTGAGTTCGGTTCAATCACCACCTACTGATATAAACTGTATTCCAAATGCTCGCTGTAATGTTTCTGGCAGCGCCGTTAACGTTCACAATGGAAAACGCACTTTCCACGCTCACTTTGTAGCGAATAACTGAATATTAACTCAGTGTTTGTTTTCAGGAAAATAAAATAAAATATGCTGCTGGAGAAGTTTGGGGACAATGATCACTGAGTCAATTACAAACGGTGTAAACAGACACGAATGGCATCAAGTTAACTCAATGCTTTTGTCAAATTCAACCATGAATCCATTCTGGAGTTTTTGAGAAGGAATATCCAATTTTATTTCTAACATCGAGTGTTGTGAGGCTCAGTGAGGCAGCTATACATGCTCAACGCCGTTGAGTATGAACGGCGTACGGCGTTCAGAACTGCCGATCAGCCTGAAGTCAGGATTGTGTTTGATTATAATCATTGACTGCGCTAGTCACGATGTATAATCACTATAATCAGCCCTTACTGTACTCAACTCTAACTGATCAACATACAGACGTCACTATGGTGATTGATCAATGCCAGGAATTTGGAGCGGGGGGCGTGTGTTGGACGGGTGTGTTTCTGTGCTGTGAAATAATCAGTGATTCATCAAGCCTCAAACTACCTGTTTGATCTCGATGTTAATCTCAGACGGAGCAGATCTGAGGAGATTCCCTCTGATTCCCATTAGGAAGCCCCTCGGTGTCAGGGTCACACTCAACATCATCATAATTACACTGAGTGACGTCATCAGGATCCAGAGGGTCACTGTCTGTGTGAGATCCGACACCTGCAGAGCCAACCATCATTCATTAGTAATTGTACTGATCTCAGAGTCCATCTGTGTGTGTGTGTGTGTGTGTGTATCTGTGTGTGAATATCTGTGAGTCTGTGCATGTGGCTGAACATGTATGTGCGTGTGTGAAAAATGCAGATAGCAGAGCTAACCGTTGCGTATTTGTGGTTTTATTTTACCCCATCACTCCAAACAGAATTCGAAACACATATTTAAGATGGCAACTAACTCTCTTGTTCGGTATATTTTGTAAATATTTAGATTTTACCAAATCATTTACCAAATATTCAGTAAATAGGTGTAAATGGTTATTTCTTTCATTTAACTTCATTGTTGCAACAACAGACAAATACAGCGTCAGATTGCTCATGGACTTGTTTAACTAAAAGTATATTTTATTCAGTTATGTCAACATGTTGATCAGCCTCCAATCACATGTGATCTTGCTGTCTCTCGCCTGCTTGAATGTGGCATGCAGCAAAGCCATACATCAGCAGCTATACTGAAAGGCGCTCTATAAATGTAAATTGTTGTTGTTTGTTGTTGCTGCCAAGCACGCGGTGCTGGCATATATACACTGGCCTTCACAATATACAGCCATTACAAGTGACAGTGTACTTGATGATGTCCTAATCCACAAGAGGACTTTATGAAGCTTAAACTGTTTATGATTGTTAGTAATATTATTCCTCCATATTTGCGGCTGATTAAATATCTCCCGCATTATGATGAAACATGACATTTAGTTTGTTACCTTCATGGAGTGAGGGTTCCCGATCAATGTGGCTGGTCAGTGTGGGGACATCATCAGATGTGTCAGTGACCAGTGGGAGGAGGCCGTGGCACGGCTGCTGGAGGGCTCCACTCTCAGCGTCATCATACTCCTCTTGAAATTGATCTGTTAACATGGAGCCAGTATCACATGTTACAACAAAGTATTAAGATAAAATAAAGTAGAATAAGGCAGATATTTTGTCATCTTCGAACAATACAGCCGAGGATGAGGACATTGCATCCATTGCGTTTCTGCTGGCTCTTTAAATGAGCTGTCCCAAATTCAACCCAAACACAAGCACTCTCCCACACATCCTTGCTAATCTATATTTCCCAAATGTCTATGTATATGTGCAAGGAAATTTAGACACCATGGTGCTCAGTGTATTTTATTTCAGCAGATATACTGAAAGGTTATTGACTGTTACGTGGGATAAGTAACTGAAGATTAAAGCTTGTTTTACGTTCACACCCTGGTTTAATGAGAGTTTTCTGGCCCACAACTCAGAAGGGTATGAGTGTAACCCTAACAGCAACTGTAAGGATTATGACGTCACCTGATAATGACATCACCTGTGACGCCGTCTGGCGTGGAGGGCACTATATCAATCGGAGCTGTTGTTGTTGTTGCTTTTATCACCTGATACCCTGTCTTGGGCAATGACGGTATATTGTGTAACAGGGACAGTAACCTCACAATCTGACTGGCACCCATTGCAGTTTTTGCCTGCTCAAGTCGACTTTAGATATCGCATTTATCCCAGTGTCCTGTCCTTCAATCCCCTCCATCCCGGATAAACTGCTTGATTTTACATCAGGACTGGGCACATTGTGCCGGTAATTTGCCTGTCCGGTTCGCCAACAATCACATTAATTCCAGTTCACTGCAAAAAAACGTAAATCTACGATGTGCTTTGAAACGTCGAAGCGATTAGAGGCTGAATCAAGTACAGCAATTGCTTCATGCACTCACCATCGCCATTGGGTACAAACACTTTGTCACTTTCATGTTCTGCATCAGACCCATTCACACTGTCACCAGTGTAGTACTCCAGTTTATTGATAGAATCACTGGATCCTGAAACTGAGCAAAATTAAACCATTGCTATTAAGTTATACACGTTGATAGATTATACTTCAACTCCAATGTGAGAACACGAAAAGGTACCAAGAAATCAAAAACTATTTTGTTTGGTACATGCAGAAGCAATATTGATCTTACGCTAAAATTTAGTGACAGGCCAAATTTTTCACTAAATGGTTTATTAATTTTGACGCTTTTTTGCAGAATTATTCCATTGGAACAACAACAAAATTAGATTTATAGAGCGCTTTTGAAATTGAGAGGAGGCCCCAAGGCGCGGAACATTCAGGCCGGATCCTTGCAAGGTAGAGGGGCATCTCAGGAAGCCAGGACGTGCGAGAGTTAGGAGGGGAGAAAGCAAGTTAGCATGGAAGACATGGATTTAGGAGGGGAGAGACAGGTAGGAAGGGAGAGAGCGTTAGGAGGGAAGGGAGAAAGTTAGGTGTCGAGGGAGACATTTATGGTGGAAAGAGGGAGTTGTGATAGGAGGCAGGTGTAGGTGTGGAGGTAGGAGGTGAGGGAGAGTGAAAAGAGAACGGGAGAATTAGGAGTGGAGTGAGAGAGAGTTACGATGGTGGCAGAGAGGTAGGAGGTTGGTGAGAGAGGTAGGAATAGAGAGAGCTATAGTAGCGGAGGGAGAGAGTTAGGAGGGGAGGTAGAGGTAGGAGGGGAGGGAGAGAGATATAGAACAAACGTGAATATAATGTACATACCGAAGGAGCAGGCCCCAATTGATCTTCTTCTGATTGGCAAATCCTCAATTTCTTCATAAATTGCTTGATACAAACGAACGGAGGGATATTTTTCCTCTATTGGATGTTTACATGCACACATTACAATAATATCCTGACGTTGCACAATTCATCTTGAAATTTAGGTATTAATAAATCTGGATTATGTAAAGCGGGTTTTAATAGTAGCAACAAAAACTTATTTCATGATCACTATGGCCTCTTTGTGTATCTTTGTATCAGTGTCATATTTTCTTGTGTATTTGGTTAAATCTGTATGTATGACTTTGCGATTGCAAAGATGGGTATGTATTATTTCACCTTCATCTACAGTAAATTCACATTACAGGATATGCCTTGAGGCATTTTGATACGTCTAGAACATGTGAAAAGCATTATATCTAATGGAACGACTACTAACTTGCCTGTATTTCGCTACCTATGTCTGTGTATTCCCGAGTATAAAATATGGCAGTGTGACTAGGTTAAATTTGTGCATGTTTGTGTCTTGATGCGCTTAAGCTTCTGTAGTTCACTTTTCGCTGACTATATCTTTACGACAATATCTATATATTCACTCAGTGTATCTTTATAGATGCACGTGCACATAACAGAATGAAATCAAGATACTAACGACACATCAATGTATTATCTTAATGAACGATACAATTGGAAGAGTGGGTTAACAATCAGGTTTATCTGAATTGTTAAATAAAAATTTAACTGCAGCGCTATGTAACCAGACTCCATGCTCACCTCTTCCCGGAGAATTGCTGTCCATCTCTACCACCAGTGCAAACAGCACCACTGCTAACAGGAACACAAGCACGATACAGGTAATCACCGGGATGTTGATCAGATGGGCTTTGCAAATCAAAGACACAACATTAGTCAATGTTTGTTGTATAAGATTTAAGATCCCACAATTTCGAAATCTTGTTTAAAATTTCTTGAATCAAACACTCGATATGTTGTCTCAGGCCACGTGTTGTACAGTTCATGGCACATTACACAGTGTGATGAGAGGAATGCCAACAACAGCTTTACAAATATGCATATGAAGCTATTTTCTTGAGTTAAACACCTTGTTCGTTCTAATTGAAAGATGAGTTATCACAAGGCAGCTTACAAATAAAATGGCTTTCACTATATTGTTTCAAAACAGGATTTGCATTGGTATTCCTTTGGAAGGTTAGCACATATTATCATAAAGACAATCGATTGTGTTAATTACCAAAAGGTGTGGGAGGGCTAGTTGCTTCGCGTGGTAAAGAACCTGCAAAAAAATGCACACAACTTTAATCCAATAGTAATTCTATTTTTTTTCTTTTAATTATCCCAGAAGTTAGCTGAACTTGTCAAGACAAACAAAAACTATTGGGAGAGCAGTTCCCTACCAGAACAAACCACACCGGCGTCTTCTCTGTGACTGCAGTTAGTTTTAATCACGGCTGAAGAGACACAATCCCACAGAAATGATTCGCTTCCTCTACAGTGAAGCTGGTGCAGCCATATCTGGCCAGCGCCTTGTCCAAACCCCGCCTGTCCCACAGCCCGCACCGCGGGGCCGCAGCCTAGCTGTCTGCACACCACACTGGCCTCGCGTATATCCCAGGAGTCGTCACAAACTGTCCCCCACGTCTTGTTATTCAATATCTCAACTATTCCAGAGCAAACATTGGTTCCTCTAACCAACCGCAACTTCTGTCCTGAATAGGAAACATTCAAATCACACGTTAATAAATGTTCACAATAATATTAAATTGTTGTGAATTAGATATAGCGATTGTCACGTCTTGTAAACGTGTCAAAACATCTCAATTAGGCACACACATAAAATACTAATGTGCCATATTACTGTCAAATACATTTATCCAATAAATTATACAGTGTATCCACGTTGTAATAGATACTGTGACACGTGTTGTGCAATCTTCCTGATACGAATGACTTTATATGAAATGCAAGCTTTGTTGATTGATTGATTTTTCACTCAGTACCTGGCAAAAAATTGGGCGGATCTTGTGACCTCCCATCGCACTGTTTGACAGGATTCGTTTTTTTCGTTGCATTCACTGCGATAAAACATACATTTGTAAATCAAAATGAAACGGAATAAATATTGACTCTGAAATGTTTCTGGAGGAAGGTGTTGTTACCTGAGCAACTTACACCGACATCTTCTGAATGGCGACAGTTATGTTCACCCCAAGGTGATGAGGAACACTGCCATAGGAAGGATTCTTTTGAATTACAATCTATGTCATCCAGCCAAATAGGTCCAGTTCCAATGCCAAATTTACCATCAGAATCAACAGCCGGAGCTTGGCCACACTCCAACTGTCTGCAGATCACCTCAGCGGCTTCGACCATCACAAAGTCTGAGCAGACTGTGCCCCAGCTCCCATTGTAAAACACTTCCACTCTCCCCTCACAGGAATGTTGACCATTCACCAGCCGCACCTGCCTGTGCCCTAAGAAGCAACAGTGAGAGTGTTCAATAAGACAGGAGGCAGTAGATACTCATTTGGATTCTCCAGCGGTACCATCATCTTTCTTCTAATCTGAGCAGGTAGTGACCACCGCGGCAGCATCCCCTGATCGTCGACATTTTCAATGAGTATCCCATGTGGGGAGATCAACCTATAATCTTGTGAATCAATAGCGCCAAACAGACACCGTGTCAGTACATCGTGATGGTGCAACAAACGATATTCAATCTCTTACCTGTACACACGATGGTGACATCTTCTTTGTGGTAACAGTCATGCTGCCCCCATGGAGGCGAAGCACATTCCCAGAGAGTTGACTCATTTCCTGAACATTTCACCTCATCCAACCAAATTGGCTCTGAGGCGTTCCCGCAAGGGGCAGCAGCTGATATAGTAACTGCGGTTCCACACCCCAGCTGTTTACACACAACATCCGCCTCTAGTGATCCCCAGGAGTCATCACACACCGTCCCCCAGGATCCATTGTAGTAAATCTCCACTCTCCCTGCACAAGGACTCCCACCGTCCATCAACCTGATCTGAGTATCTTTGTTTGAACATCAACAAAGCATAGTTTCAAATATAACATGCATTAGTTTAATGTAGTGATTAACTCAAGGCAGGAAAGATGAGCTGAGCATGTAATGATACAGCTGATGATCAGGTGGCTGCCCAATCTGATTTAGTCAAATAATTCTGAATTGTTTCATCTGGCACTAGCATTGAGCATTGCTCATCATCATTCTCACAATACAAAATGCACATATGCTCTTGATATTTAATGTAGATTTTCTGGACGAATTATGGCTGATGGTTGTGCGACTAATTCCGGATAGAGTAGCAAAATTATTATTTTACTAAATTTGTGAAGGGAGTATTGCCTATAAAAATGTGATTCACTATTTCACTAACAAACAGCTACTAATTAAATCTAACTTTGGAATTTAAATTATCAGTAAATTTCCACTCACTTGAAGACTGGATCTCAATAACATCACTTGTATTTCCAGTTGATTTGTTTTGCCAAAGTTGTTTGGTTTCTTTTCCAAGATAAAAAAAAGTCAGTGTGCAGATGTGTGCAGATAAGCAAGATTTGCACTGCAATTATATTCACCATCTCAATACTAATTGTTACTCAATGCAGTTCATATTATTTTGTTGTTGTTGTATTTGCTACATCCATGCGAAAGTGGACACTCATTGGCAAGACGGCATTTTGTAAGGTATTTTACAACGTTGTACTAAATTGAGAGTCATTGATTCTATTTACCAATAAAATTCTCTCACCTGAACAAAGAACACCCACATCGTGGCTGTTTTGGGAGTTTGTAGCCACTGGACAGTTCCAGATGTGCGTTTCATTTCCCACACACTGAACAGTATTGATCCACACAGGTCCAGAGCCTTTCCCGTAATGGGAAGAGTTGTAGAGTGAAACAACAGAGCCACAGTTCAGCTGTCGACAGATGACATCGGCATCTATCATGGTCCAGGAATCATCGAGCAACCTGCCCCAGGTGCCGTCATGATAAATCTCCACTCTCCCATCACAGCGGCTCCCTCCGTCCTCTAACCGTAAATGCCACGGTTTACCTGCAATGATTTAAATAGACATTTGCTCAATGAAACCTCGTCGGAGATGAAGAATTTACCTAATTACAGGTTTACCTCATTACCAAAGTTCCCTTTCAAAAAGTGGCAATCTCGCCAATTTAATGATGTACACATTTATTTTACAACGTGGAAAGTAAAATTATCCTTCACAGTTTATGGTATTACCAGTCCACAAACCTATCCCAAAACAGCAAGCAGTAACAGCCTTAAGCTGTTAAGTCCCGTAACCCCAATATAACTCATCTAATGGAAAACCGCATGTATGATAAAAAGAAACGTGGGCAACCGTACAACATTGGAATTAATCATTGCTGCAACAGTACTGGAGTATTTTAATCACAGCCTAAAACCAGAAGATGCTCCTCATCAAGCACGGTCTACAAAGTGGGAGTGAGGGGTACTTATTGTATCTCGGGTGTCTTTGTGCACTGTAAATAATTGTTTGCAGACACAGGATAATGTGGTTCATTTCGAAAATCCAAAGAAGCCAAGGATTTCTTTCCTGCTCGGTTTTACAGTCATTGAAATTTTTGTCATCTTTGATCCCGCTGTAATATTTTAGCATAACTGTTACTCTTAGATAAGATGAAAATCTCTAAGTAAAGAGCGGGCTCATCTAAAAAAAAACAAGTAGTCTGTATTAGAAAGACAATCTCTGAACTGTTTTGCAGTTATTGCTGCTTACCCCACCCACGAAACCCTCTGGGAATACACTTCACAGGATAGTCTTTGAAGCGATTTGAGACGTTGAAAGAAAATGACAATGCGTTGGATCAAAAGCAATGATAATTATTATTTCACTCACCAGAGCACAGAACAATAACATCATGGTCGTGTGTGCAGCTGATTTCTTCCAATAATGACACAGGACAGTAAAACAACTGCGACTCGGTGCCAACACAATGAAAGTTGGTATTCCAAATACGACCTGTTGCTTTCCCAAACTGTCTATCAGGACAAGTTGACAAAGCAAACCCACAATCCAGATGCCTGCAGACCACATCAGCATTCTGTAAATCCCAGTGATAATCACAGACGGTTCCTGATTTATAATCACGCTGCAACTCAACTCTGCCAGAACAGTAGTTGTTTCCACCGATTAATTTCAGGGAATTGTATTCTGCAGTGGATCATTGAAAGTAATTTGGCTTATGATTATAATACCAATAATAATAATTCAAATAAATAGCCTAACAATTAATGTTGGACAACAAAATTATTATTTACTGACAGTGAACAGGTGAAAGCTGAAACAATAGTGAGAAATGCAGCGTCAGATATTTAAACATTCATCCAGGTGACTCAGGCAACATAGCGCAATGTGAATGTATCTGAATGTATTTTACCCAACATAATAACAATACAATTAACGAATACACTGCATCTCCAATCTTAGAAGGGCACCCCGAAGCGCTTTAAACTACAAGGTGTGCAATGCGTGGGTAGAGAGGGGTCGGGGATCGGGTTGTTGTGGAGGTGGTCGGGGTTATGAGAGATTGAGGGAGAACATTTTAGTATAAAGCGCAGACAATATGCATGGTTGATAATCTGTCAAAATTTTGCTTATATTTTTAAATTTGACCCAGGACGCTCAGAAGGAACATCTCCGTGATCAACGCTATTATAATTGGTCTCCCCGCCACATCATCCCCCCCACCCCACCCACCCCCCTACCCCGCCTCACCCCCAACCCCAAATCCCTCCATGTGAGGCTCAAGAGATGGGCAGAAGGATCTATTTATATTTGTAAGTGTGGTGTGTTACTGTGGGGCAAATATGACCAGTTATATTGAATCATGAGTTGTTTTGTTTGTAGGTTGGTCCCATCACTCATTCCGAAATTCACCAACTCGTGGTACAAAAAGTAATCGAAAAACAAAATAGACAAAGAACAATTTTTTTTTCAACATTTTCCCTTTGTTGATACTTTATAGATTGACACTTTAGTGAAGGCTGTACCTGAACAGATTATACCACCGTCGCGCTTGTGTCCACAATCTGGCCGACCAACAACTGGCCCCGATCCTTCTCCAAATCGTGCATCACCTGATACCAGTAGAGCAAACCCGCATCCGAAATATTTACAAAAATCTGTTGCAATCTCCGTGTTCAGGATATCTCCACAAATTGTGCCCCAGGTGTCTTTTGTGTACAGCTCTACTCTTCCCGCACAGCGGCTGCCTCCATTCACCAGTCTGGGTCTTTTACCTACTGACAATAACAGACAATTAACCACTATCAAGAATAACTTCAACATTATGTACACTAAAAACCACCACCAACAACAACTACAAAACAAATCACAAATAAAGAGCGCCGTTCATGTTGGGAGAACTTCCCAAGGCACTGAAGATTCAGATCGTGACCCGAGCAAGGGAGAGCAGCAAGGTAAAATGGAGGTGCGGGAGAGATATAGAATGGGAATGAGAAAGTTGGCAGAGCAGCACGTTTGAGGAGGATGATCTTGAGACCGTGTTTCAAGGAGTTGAGGGATGTATCGAGGCGAAGGGACTGTGGGATGGAGTTCCAGAGAGTGGGGGCAGAGAGACTGAATGCTCGTCCGCCGATGATTGGGCGGGTCGGGTTGGGTGACGGAGATGACACAGGCCAGAGCACATTGAACGGAGGGTGCGGGGAGGAGGTGGATAGTAGCACATCAGGTGAGAAAGCTGAGTGGGTGGGGTTAGGTGGGGGGCAAGACCGCTAATGGCCTTGAAAGTGAGGAGAGTAACTTTAAATCGATCCTCCAGAGGGGATGGGGAGCTAATGGAGCCGAGCGTGGTTGGGTGTGAATTTGGAAGCAGAGCTTAACAGATGCTCCTAGGAATTAATCATTGTGTCTTCAGTTTTGTCACAACGAAGTGTGGGAATTGATGCTCATCAAGATTGATTTTCTGGGCAATAGGTTGTGGCAGCAAAGTCCATGGTATGATAGTGACTTCAAATTCAGAGAATGCTCTTGTTACATGACCCTACATGTTGGGTTGGGGTCTAAAGGCGCTTCTCTGGATTGATTGATGAATTCAGTGATTTTGAAATGTATTGTTTAAGGAAATGTGTATGTCACCATGAAGTGAGTGGGGAAATGGAGAGGGCGGAGCCGTGAAACGCACAGCCAGTGAACTTGAGGGTCAGGAGAGGAAGCTCTGTATGATATGACAGTGAACACTTTTCTGTGCTGCATATATTTTCCGGTAAGAAAGCTAATCAGTTTCATCAGATAATACCAATACAAATTATTTTTATATTGAACCACTTCAGGTAGGATGACGTCCAGAAACTCTTCACAGCATCGAAAATAAAGTGAATTAACTGTGTATTGGGAGGGGGCGAGGGGGGGGGGGGGGTGCTGTGAGGTTACTCGCAGACAGAATATGAGTAGTGAGGTCTGAGATCGTGGGTAGAGACAGCACCTTCTGTGTAGTGCAGTCAGTGAAGGCGACGAGTGACATTACTTGCTGTATAATGGCCGGGGGAGGAGGAGCTCAGAGCGTGAGGAGAGACAATAACTTGTACACCTGGTATACATCACTAACCAATTTGTGGCCCAGAACAGCGGACGAGCCAGAGAACAGATGATAAAGTATTTTGAGAAAAGGGTAAAAACGCACGAGTCCCAAATTCGAGAAACAGTAATGGTTCTGGTATATGGAAAGCAAAACACCTTTTCACCCCAAAGTGGAAAGGTCCCTTAGGCAGAGCCAGAACAACTGTATGTTTGTTACAATATGATGGATGCTGCCTGACCTGTTGAGTTTTCTACTGTTTTTTACTATAGGACAATTTGGTTTGAGAAACTGAGGAGAGAATGTAACTGTTGTGTGATGGAGGCTTCTGAAGTTGGGGAGAGAGAGCAACTGTTGTGTAAAGGGGTCTTGAGTGGGTGCGTATAGACAACAGCTTCTCCGTAATGGGGTCTGAGTGGATATGGAGAGAGAGAATATGCATCAAAATGGTGGCTGAGAAATTGATGAAAATACATTGCCTGCTGTGTATTGGGTGTCTGAGAGAATGAGGAGGGAAAATATCTAAAGTGTAATCGGAATTTGAGAACTTGAGGAAAGACAGTGACTGCTGTGTAGTTAGCGTCTGGGGAGGGAGAGGAGAGACAACAATGTGCTAAATTTGGCAGAGCATGAGCCGGGTGTATGTGAGTGTTTGCATGACAGCAAAGACACGTGACTACCAATTGGGTTGGAGTGGGTCAGGCTGAGCGACTGATATTTTTATCTTGGAAGAAACACTGATCGCTACCCTAGTGACATACTGCATGCTTCGGTAAATTTTAATTTCGGTCTAAAAGTTAACTGATTCAAAGTGTTCAGTTTCTGAACCGATGAGCTGGGAAAAATGTAGAAGAAATGAATCAACATGGAGTATGCAGTGGAGGTTAGCGTGAGCAGGAGCGGTAGGGGCATTAGTAGGTGGGGAAGCGTGACTCGCAAAATAGGGATTTTAATAATACTAAAACCGGCGTATTTTGGGATACAAGTTGTAGCAGATTTTCACAAACTGTGGCTCATCGAAAACATGAGAACTGAAAAATGATCAGAGAATTGATTATTTACCTGAGCAGATGACGCCGGCATCATAGGAGTGTGACCAGGAATGGTGACCCCAGTTCCCTGACTGACAATCCCTCAGAGCGGCCTCACTGCCTCTGCACTCAACATACCACGTCACAATGGGACCTGAGCCTTCCCCAAAGTGAGCACGTGTTGTCGCTGACAGGGCGGCTCCACAGCCCAGCTCCTTACACACCACAGCCGCGTCCAGCATATCCCAGACACGATTACCAGAGCCACCGCCATGCACTGTACCCCATTGACCATCGTGATAAACCTCCACTCTCCCAGCGCAAGGGCTGCCTCCATTAGCCAACCTCATATCGTCTGAAACAATATCACAAACAAACGTCAGCTGCTCATTTAAAAATAATTCTAGTCACAAAAGATAATAAGAATGATGGTAATAATCCTTATGTGTGTCTTGTCTTCTGCATTTCTCCACATTACTTGAGAAAAGTAACTATAAAGAGTTACTTAACTATAAAGAGTTACTGCTCTTGATAGTAAATTATCCGAAGCCTTGTAAGAGCTTCGTGGACTGCGTCGCTGCTCATTTTAATAAATGAGCAACATAGAGAAAAACAAGAATGGATTTCTCTAGTTTTCACAATCAATATTTTAAAAGGCACCACAGACAGATGTCGTAATATATCTCGTGTAATTTATCAGTTTACCAGGATTCGGCACAATAATATTACAATTGCATAACTGACACAAGGCGAAACCTGGATTGGAAACGACGTGTGGATGGTGGGACGGGAGATAAGGCTGATACACGTGCAAAATATTTGAGGAACAGAACGAGGATATTAAAGTCATGTTACTCATATTGGTATAAATAGGGGATAACATAATGGTGGTTGTAGGGTTATTGCGGTGAAGATATATTTGCGCTTCATTCATATCCCAATCAGGTACACAGTCAATGAGTTTTTAAATACTTTTGTTCAGGTAGAATCACTTTGAGAGTCCCCACAAATATTACGGTTAAATTTCGAACTAGAGATAATAATAATCCTTGCAGACGAAATATTCCTTCAATCTAATATTGTGAAGGACCAAAATAGCTCAAGGACAATCACGGTGGAACGAATAACTAATTTAAAACTCATATTATACTCACCTGATTTCTTAGCTTGACCGTTGACTTGCGGAACTAAATGGGAAACATATCAGCAATTAGTTAATTTAGACATTGGTTGAATTGAAGGTGGCCCTTCGGCCTATTCAATAGTGTTCTCTCACAATAGTATTTTGATAGAAGGCATGTGGAATAAGGAAACATATCTATCATTTTTCCCTGCCTGGGAATCGAATCCAGGAGCTTCATCATGCGAGATAATTACTATTTACGCTTGGTTACTGTATTCCACATGTACGGTTTGAACCAAGTTGATGTTGTTATGTCTCGTCACACAATCGCATGTCCCTAATCGCTTGCGTCGTTTACACAGAGTTGGACAAATCCACAGATTGAACAAATTTATTCGGTAGATTGTTGGCCAGAAAGAGAACTTCTCTTTCGGAACAGTGCCATGGGATGTTCGATGTACACGTGAACAGGCTGACCTGACCTTCGTTTAAAGTTTCTTAGGAAAGACGGCACTTCTGACAATGCTGGACATACACAGAAGGCCACTGGAGCGTATCCTTGGATAAAATAAGCAACAATACATCACAGTTGGCAACACCTTCTTTCTCAGAGAATGACATCGCTTGAGCGATCCTCACACAATATATATAGGGTGACAACTCAGCCTTTGTACACCATCGAGAAATGTACCTATACATATATATTTTTGCCATCCTGTGTATACACACAAACACTTACATATGCATATCTATCTATCTATCTATCTATCTATCTATCTATCTATCTATCTATCTATCTATCTATCTATCTATCTATCTATCTATCTATCTATCTATCTATCTATCTATGTATCTATGTATCTATGTATCTATCTATCTATCTATCTATCTATCTATCTATCTATCTATCTATCTATCTATCTATCTATCTATCTATCTATCTGTCTGTCTGTCTGTCTGTCTGTCTGTCTGTCTGTCTGTCTGTCTGTCTGTCTATCTGTCTGTCTGTCTGTCTGTCTGTCTGTCTATCTGTCTGTCTATCTGTCTGTCTGTCTGTCTATCTATCTATCTGTGTGTCTCTCCGTCTGTCTGTCTGTGTGTCTGTCCAGGTCCTTCCGTCCGTCCTTCCGTCCGTCCTCCGTCCGATCTATAGCTAGCTAGCTAGCTAGCTATAGATAGCTAGCTAGCTATAGATAGCTAGCTCGCTAGCTAGCTAGCTATCTATACACTTATCCTATCTACACAGACATATATATATATATGCGAGTGTACACAGGATGTTTTCTAATCAAATAATATTGATATAATATTACCAATAATAACCGGAACCCTTGCATTGGATGCCGTGGCTTATTATGACATTGGATCCTCTGAAAGCGATTCTCAGAAAATAAAAGTGTAGTGACGGTGTCTTTTGTGGATGAATCATGGCAACTATTTGGACTCAGCCGTATTCTCGCAAACTGCCGTGACTTACGTGATTCACTGATCAAATTTTTTTTGTTGTTAATGTGGTTTAATATCGACGAGATTGTGTGTGTTTCTTCTCCCTCTGTCTCTCTCTCTCTCTCACTCTCTCTCTTACTCGATCTCTCCTCTCCCTTGTTGAACTGGAGCGTTTTCCCCTTTTTATATGTGTGTGTGTTTGGGGGGGTGCGGGGGGGGGGGGGGGGGGGTGGAGGTGCGGGGGGGGGTGGGGGGCGGGGGGTTGGGAGGCCTGTCATTGCCAAAGAGAAGTGCGAGTGATGCAGGGTTGACAGGTGTCATGGTGGAGATGACGCGAGCTGCAGGATGTGGCTGTGGCTAAGGCCTGTGTTGGGAAGCGCTAGGAATTCGAGCGGACAAGGATAATAAAGTGGTCAGACAATCCACGACAGTTTGTCGGACACTGCAATGTACAATCAGGTGCCGCGTTTCGCTTTACAGTAATATTTCGTCCAAAATTATACCGTCAATTCACTTTAGAGTACATTCTGTCAAGCACTTGGAGACGCCTAGAATATTGGAAAAGCGTTATATGGAACGTAAACATTATTATTATTGCTGTATGTGATACAATATTGCTGGATGTGATACAATATTCATCAGGGTACTGGAAACAACGGGGCAAGGCAGAGTTTTAATATACTTTGGCTGGGTTGCGTTAGTACCATACTATTCGCTTTATTTTCTCTTCTTGTATATATAAACATCAAAGCAACTGACGAACAGAGCCGTGATCCAGTCCGGAAAGTGTGCATAATAATGACAATTATCATTTTGACACAGAACCTCAACATGCCATTGAGACGATTCAAAGAACTTCACAGGATATACGGTAAAATACATAGGAGCTGACTCAATTTTAGTAATAATAATCCCTGCATTTGATGTAGCGCCTGATTATATTTTCTAGACGTCTCAAAGCGCTTCATAGTATATGCTGAAAGGTGAGTTAATTGACTGAATATGTGTGGGTTACTTTCTGGACTGTATTATTTCTGTATTATTCTGGATCAGCTGAAATCTGATTTTAACGGTTTCAAATTACAAGAAGGAAAATCGAATAGTTAGATGATAAGATAATGGAATCTTACCACAACATTTAATGACTTTATTAAAAACAGATTCAAATCGTTGTTTAGAAACATACCACTGGACCTACCTGTGTGTCTGTGTATATTTACATTGATTGCTAAAGAGTTTGGAAACACTTGAAGATGTACAAATAGGAATGTCTGTCCAATGAAATGATTTTAAATACACTCTCTGGGACCTTCTTTTTTTTACTGCAAAATGCATGGGATTGTATTAGTTAATACAGAGTGATGAGGGTCGAGTATCTGACATCAACCCAGCGTCAATCTGACAGCTCTGCCACCTCTTAATGATGTTAATGGTAGGGACTTTGGTATAAAGTACTGTAAATTTCGCGAATTGCCTTGTGATATTCTCATTGTGTGGTAAGGCTGTTCATCAAACACAAGTCAGAGCTTGAGTGAAATGCTGGAGTCAATAGCAGCGACATTCAACTGCACTCTCACCCATCAACCTCCGGTACTGTATCTCTCGGCTGACGTCACAGTGAGCAGAGAGACACAGAGACAATCAGACACACACAGGGCTGTACAGGGCTGGGCAGTGGGTCTGTGGGTGATGGGCTCCATGGCACAGATTTAATCCATGTTCTTCTGAATGATCTGCCCTCGGCTCCCATTGACTCGGGAGGGCGTCACAAGGCGCAAATCAGTTAGGTCTGGTCCCAAGCAGTGGGGGAAGTGTCAGGGTAGGGGGGGAGCGGGGTAGGAGAGGGGTGAGAGTTCGGAGGGGAGCAAAAGGCACTGTCGAAATAGAAGGTCTTGAGACCGGCCTTGAAGGACGAAAGGGAGAAAGCGAGGCGAAGAGATTGCGGGATGGTGATCCACAGTGTGTAGGACAGAGAGACTGAAAGCCCGGCCACCGATGGTAGGGCGGTTTCGGCGGGGGGAGCGGAGCAGGCTGCTGAACGGAGGGAACGGGCAGGCTGATGGGGAGAGAGCAGGAGTTTAGTTTAAGAAGGATCAGAATATAAAGCAATGGTTTGGGTAAATGATTAAGAGTGCGTAAGGCTCCTTTAATAAAGAGTAATGATAAACAATAAGTACAGTGCGCATTTTCGGCAATGTTTAACTTAACAGTTACTTGCTTCTTCGTACAAACCAATTTATCTTTAAAGTTAGTTACTTTGCTAGACGATTTCAAAGACTTTATCTTTAATCTGTTTATCAGTCACTGTGGAGAGAGCGCTGAGGAAATCAATCAGTCAGTCTAATGCAGCTGCAACGGGACATTTACTGCGTGTAATATTCAACGTTTCATCGCTTCTTTGCGTCTAATATATATATAGCTTTAATTTGCCGAATATTTAAAAGCCTGACTGTTGCATTTCCTTACTACTGTCATTATCTGGGTTCAATTCCAAGCGGGGCAAAACCTTGGGCCAGGTTCCTTACTCCATACCCTTAATTATAATCTTTCAAAACACAATAATAAATTGGTCACGCAATCCACGACTGTTTGTTGGGACGCTGCTGTGCGTAATTGGCTGCCACATTATGCCCACATACAACTCAGTTTTCAGTATATTTTGTGAAGTGCTTTGGGACGTTTAGAAAACACGAAATGCACTATATCAAATGAAGCAATTAGCACTATTATGATTGCTACACTATCAATGTTATATTTGTAGATTTTACATTGAAGGTCGTATCAAATCGCTGCATTTTTTAATTCCCCGTCTCACAGGAAACAAATCTGTTAATATCTCTCAGAGCACAGCAGGTGCAGAACAGAAGACACCGGCTCAGAAACAGCTCCACTGAAACAGCACCGTGTCCTGTCTGTGTCTGTGCTTCACTGTCAATTGTAGCCTCATGGCCAGTAACAGTCCATCGATTGATTTTAGCTCAATGAAATTCAAATTAAATATTGATATCCAGATGGGAATATATATATATATTTAAATCAAACTTTAATATAAATATGAATACAATAATATCGACTCTCCTGTCGCGACCCTGATCTGCCGACACTTGGCTCAATGAATCCCGTCGGCTTCATCTCCCGTCCCCCGTCCCCCGTCGTAGTCCCCCGTCCCCCCACTGCGTCTCACAACCACCGAGCGGTGCCTTCAGCCGTTCTGTCTCCGCGCTCGGGAACTCTGTACCGCAGTCCCCGCTACTCGCTGCTTCCTTCCCCCAAACTCGCTACCTCGTCCCAGGCCCGTCTCAATACAGTCTCATTATCGACCATTTCTGTCACCAACTCCGCTCCCCGAGCTCACTGTCCCGGCGCATGTGTGTGGCCAGCTGAGAGAAGCCAACATTCCCTGGGGTTCTACACATACAGATCAGTTGTGTAGCCACCAGTTTTAAAAGCGTCCGGTCGCTCGGCTGGCAGGCAAGTCGCTATATCAATATAAATTATGTTGATTTGTAGAAACTGGAGAATGAAGAGCAACAGTACCCGGCACATAAAGTACTGTTTGCTTTGTACCCTCGCTTTAAACACCAGAAATATTCAATTAAACTCAGTCACTCAACATAAACTAAATGATACAAAATGTTCAGCTTTAACAGCTGGAGATACAGCCTCTCACAGCAGCAGATAATTCACCTCAAACCACACTAGTTACAATGATAAACTCTTCGTGTTTCAATTTGCACATTATGTGCACCAACAAATAAAGCAGAATATTATTTAATAGTTAATATAAAATGCTGAAACAAACATTGCAATGTTCACATGACCCACAATCTGCTCCGACGTACAACAACAAAACAACAAAACTAGAATGATAGAGCGCCTTCCACGTCGGGAGGGGATGAAGAGTTAGGCGGGGACTCGAGCAGGGGAAGAAGGGTCGGGGTAGCGGCAGCGGGGAGGAGAGTAGGAAAGCGGGGAGGGGAGTATGGCAGCAGAAGAGCGTCGTCACAGAGGAAGTTCTTGAGGCCAGACGTGAAAGAGTAAAGTAAGAGAGGCGACGAAGCAAAGTGATTGCGGGATGGAGTTCCAGAGTTTGGGGGAGGCAGAGAGGCTGAGAGCCCGGCCAGCAATGGTAGGATGGTTCGGGAGGGGGATGCGGAGCACGCCAGACACAAAGCAGATATACACATTGCCTCTGATGTCACAAGGTCCTTTACCGTTTTCAATGCCTTCAATTGAATACTTTCAACAACATTTGTCACTATTTCATATAAAGTCTTTATACATCTGTACATCCATCTCAGTTTCAGACAAATCAGACTTTCCTCTTCGTGACTGATTGGGGAAAGTAATCATGTCTCTTAATTTATTGAAAATGGTGACCAACCATTTCATGATTCAAAGGAACGATTAATCTATGTTTTCTCCTAATCAAGAATTCATCAACTTGTAAACCTGGAAAGCCATAAACACTATTGATTCACAAATCATATTGAAAATAATTAATTTTATTTAGTTGGGACACTAAATAAAACGCCAACACTGTGGAAAGTGATATAAATCTGAGTGATTTGGTGGAGAGGAATTCCATCTATTATATTGTTATTGTATACAATATTCGGAATTAAGTGCCATTAATCACCGACGGTTACTATTAGTAAGTACAAAGAACAATATTATGATTGTGGCTATGATGAAGATAGTTCAGGAAACATTAACTTACATGTGAGCGTGTGCAGGAGAAGGTAAATCACGAATGACTGCACCATCGCCGCTGGACAGTGGGAGATTGATGTGATGGACATCAAGCCAGTGCTATCAGCCACTAAACTCCCTATTGCCCAGCCCGACACAACAGGTCCAGACCAACCAACGTCTCCGGCCATATCATTAATAGATTATTGATATGTAGAAAATATATTTTTTGCATCTTGATAAGATTAACCAATCAGCAGCGATGTTACCCTACATGGATATATTTGCTCGTGTTTTCTCTTTCATCGTGCTTCCTGACATAGTGACGGAAACGTGGCCCATGAAATTAGCGAGAGCCTGAGCCTTGCCTGTGTCTGATGCAGGATTACATGTCTTGGGGGGAACGTGAGAGTCTATTGGCTCTCAATAAGCAGCCAATCTGTGGGGCTCCTGTGACTTAGTGGTTAGAGCACTTGTCTTGCAAGCTGAGGAGAACAAGATGGGGAGTCCTGTGTTCGCATCCAGGGAATTGAACACTTACATTCCTCCAGATTGTTTGAAAATCTTATACATCAATTGCATTGTATGTACTATCAAATTAATCATAATGTTTGCATTTGAAACACTCCACAAACTCGACCCACCATACATCCTTGACTTCCGGTCACACCTCCGTTCAGCAGGGTCTGGCCTGCTACATGTCCCCCGACCCACCCGCCCATATAGTGGCGGACGAGCATTCAGCGACTCTGCACCCGACCTCTGAAGCTCTTAAGTCTCTTCTCCTCGCGCCCTCCCTAGCCTCCTTAGTCTCGCCTCCAGACTCTTCTATTCGATGGACCCATTAGCAATTCCTAATTCTCCACTTCACCTCCCTGTCCTCAGCGCGGGTCTGAAGCAGTAACTGTCCAACGCCTTGGGACGTCCTCCTGACGTGAAAGGCGCGATATTACTGTAATTTTGTAAAAAACATATTTTGCCCTAAATCATCGGGTATCTCACCTATTTGCTGTCTTAAGAACAATTGAGAAATTTACTGATATCAATGGGAAAACACTTCCACCGCTCCCCCTATCTATTAAAAAAAACTTGCTCTTGCCTCTTGAGCATCCAATATCCTCTACTTCCCACGGACTTTAGCTTCACCCTGTAACATTATGATTTTATTATGTTTGTATTCTTAGATGTCCTGAAATTTCCAAGACTCTAAGTTGCCTCTTTGAGAAATGATGGGTTACATTTCAACTGACGTCGGAGCAGCAGGCTGGATTCCTGCTTTAAATCGTGTGTATGTGTGTTAGAGAGAGAGAGGAAGAGGGAGAGAGAGGAATAGTGCACGGTTGGAGTGGGATGTCAGCTGCGACGGAGGAGCGGTGGGAAGGTTGGGGTGGGTGTGGGAGTGGAGGGTGGGAAGCACTAGCAGCAGAAACTACAGAGCCTGATCAGACAGAGAGATAAATGTATTTTAGTCGACATTGGCTGCACCACAGATATTCTGATGCTTTGCGGAATAAAATATGTTACTGCAGTAACGGCCAAATGAATACATGAGATTGATTATCAAAATCCACTGCAATTAGTAAAATATTACTAACCATGATTGCAGTACACTGAATAGAAACTGACAAGATGCGTCAGATCAACAGATCAGTCCCGAGGGTTTTCTGTGTTACAATTACAGGCCAATTAAACATGTTAGTATCAATTGCCTGTGGGAGTTAACCATCTCCCTGTGGGATGCAAACCTCAGAGGTGTGTGTGTGCTGACACCTGTGTCGTGCTCACACCCGCAGATCTGCCCCTCCAGGATTGGCTCATCTGAAGATGCGTCACAATCAATTGACCACACGTATCACCAATGACTTTGTTCTGTGCTACAGATTTCTAAGCCTCTGCAACGTCACTGTGGAGAGTAAAGTGTTAAATTCGCCACCACCTGTCAGATAAGATCTGAGCTGCTGCTTGTTTCCTGCTTCAAACTGCGTCTGTATGTGAATGAACGAGGGAGTCTGTGTGTGTGTGAGAGAGAGAGAGGGGGAGGAGGGCAGTGGGTTTCTGTGTATGTTTGTGTGGGGGAGGGGTCTCTGTAATTGCATGTGGGTATGTGTGTCTCTGTTTGTTTGTGTGTGAGTGTGCGTTTGTTGGTTTGGTGGGTGGGTTGTCTCTATGTATGTCTGGGAGGGGATTTGTGGGTGGTCTGTTTACTTGTGTGCGGGGAGGTGTGTCTGTGTGTGGCAGGAGGATCTGTCTGTGTGTCTGTGTGTGCGATGGTTTGAGCGGGACTGGCAGTGAATCGTAACGGAGCAGATCAACAAAAGAGATAAAACGTGTCAGTTGAGACAGGCGGCACCACAGAGTGTCTGCTGCTTTGCTGCAGGTTTTGTAGTAAACTCAGGCCTAATCGATGCATTCCATTGATTCCCTGGTGATGTCACCGAGATCAGTGATGTCACTGAGAGTGGTGATGTCACTGAGATCAGTGATGTCACTGAGAGTGGTGATGTCACTGAGATCAGTGATGTCACTGAGAGCGGTGGTGTCACTGAGAGCGGTGATGTCACAGCTAGTGGTGATACTGTCCTAATTGGTACTTTACATTGATTATCTGGACCCACTATTGTTACTGACAGAAATGATGAGAAACGACACCATTACGTTGACCACCAAAGAGTATTGACGACATAACGGCGAAACAACATTGGCCGAAGCGATGTTATGTGAGGTTTACCTGTGTATGATAAACTACAGTTCATTGTGAAGCATTTCTAAGCTACAATTACGGGGCCTCTCAACCACTGCAGATCAAATTCATTTAGTGTCCTAACATGTGAGATGTGTTCACACATGACGTGCCATCCTGAAGTACCTAACCTACATTGTTAATCTAAAGTGTAATAATGGATTTGTTCACACAGATTAGGCCTAGTCTACGGATCACTGGCCCATTAACACTTTATTAATTAACATGTTGATAGTATTCACTTAATTTGGTTGAATATTGTTCTCACACGTGTCTCGGTAATTGTTACAATTAAACGGCACCTTGGAGTTTTGATCGTTTATATTCATTATCATGGGAGGAATTAATGATCTAGTTGAATGGAGGGGCAGGCTCAATGGGCCGAATGTCGTACTCCTGCTTTTAGTTCTTAAATTTTATTGTTAAACAAGAACCAATCAATAAATATTATGCAGCATGCTAATCAACACATTACTTTGAACGGTAAGGTGGCATTTTCAAATTCTTTGGCAGGAATTGAAAGATGTATTTTGCCTTAATTTGTTCACATATCAATGAGATCAATTCATGATCCAATTAAAGGTAATTATATTTTTATACTTTCATTCTGGAGCTTTTGGTAACTTTTTCTCTTTCTCTCGCCTCTTACACAGAATATGCTTGGTTGAAGTCCGATATTATCTGAGCAATCTCCTTCAGCAGTAGTCCATTCTGCCCCTCGAGCCTCGCCAACATTCAATAAAATTATGTCTTATCTATTCTAACTCGACCTACCCGCTTTATCTCCATAAACCTTAATCCCCTCATCCACAAATGATTTTTCATTCTCACTCTTGAAGATCTTCAACCACTGAGCATCTACAGATCTTACGGGGCAGAGAATTCCATAAATTTACTAACCTCTGAGGGAAGAATTTTTTTCTCAAATCAGTGCAAAAAGGGTCATTCATTTTAATACTGTGATTCCTGGTTATAGTTTCTCCAACGGGGAAACAGTCTGCTACTATCTATTCGGTCGTGCCCCTTAATAATCTTGTAGGTTTCTCTAAAATCAACTCTCATTCTTCTATATTCTAGAGAATATAGGCCTAGATTGCTCAACCTGTCTGTATAGCTCATCCCCCTCATCTAAGGTACCAACCTAGTGAATCTACCGTTTACCCTCTCCAAGGCATAATTTCTTAACTAAGGAGAGCAAACTGCACACAGTGTTATAGGTGTGGTCTCAACAGCGCCCTAATATGTGTGCGTGGGGGGGGGGGGGGTTCTGTGTGTGTGTTTCTGATGGAAACAGCAGGCCAAATAGCGAAAGACTGAGACGGATAGAAGTTATACTTGTTGTCACAGGCTGTGCCACTGAACTTATTGTTTGCTGCAGGAACTGGATGGAAGTTGAAGCAAATAGCAGCCTAATTGATACATTGAATCGAGTAGCTGGATACACTATTATTACTACAAATAAATGAAAATGACCCCAGCACAATCCAGAGCAATAAATAAACTACATAAGAACAAATAGTTCATTCCCAAGCGTTGTTGTGCTATAATCATAGGCCTTTCGAACACTGTTGATCAAACTGGAAAAGGGCTAATTTCAATGAGTTGAGGTGGGACCTAGACAAGGTGGATTGGAAAGAAAAATTGGCAGGTAAGACAACTAACGAGCAGTCGGCAGCGTTCAAAGAGGAGATAGTTCAGGCACAGGTCAAAAGCATCCCCACAAAGGTGAAATGTAAGGCATCCAAACCTCCCTGGATGACTAAGGAAATCGGGGCCAAAATCAAACAAAAAAAAGAGGCTTATGATAAGTGTCAGGCTCAAAATTCAGAAGGGAACCAAGCAGAATATAGGAAGTGTAGGATAGAACTAAAAAAGGAAGTTAGAGGGGCAAAGAGACTGCATGAAAAACAATTAGCGAGTAAGATTAAGGGGAACCCTAAGGTTTTTTACCAACATATTAAGAGTAAAAGGTTGGTCAAGGAGAGGGTGGGGCCAATTAGGGACCTAGGAGGAAATCTCATTGTGGAGGCAGAGGGCATGGCTGATGTACTGAATGAGTACTTCGCCTCTGTCTTCACAAAAGAAAATGATACAGCCAATGTCATGGTATTAGAGGAGAGGGTAGGAGAAATGGATAGAATAATTATAACCAGAGAGGAAGTGCTAAAAAGGTTGACGTCGCTCAAGGTGGATAAGTCACCTGGTCCGGATGGGATGCACCCTAGGTTACTAAGGGAGGCACGGGAGCAAATAGCAGGGACTCTGGCCACGATCTTTCAATCTTCCGTGGACACAGGGGTCGTGCCAGAGGACTGGAGGATAGCTAATGTTACTCCCTTGTATAAAAAGGGGCAGAAGGACAAGCCGGTTAACTACACACCAGTCAGTCTAACGTCGGTAGTGGGCAAACTTATAGAGTCCATAATCAGGGACAAGGTAGATCTTCACTTAGAAAGATATAGGCTAATAAAGGACAGTCAATATGGATTTGTTAAAGGCAAATCTTGCCTTACAAATCTGATAGAATTTTTTGATGAGGTAACCGAATGGGTGGATAATGGTTGCGCAGTTGATGTAGTTTACATGGACTTTCAAAAGTCATTTGACAAAGTGCCACATGAGAGACTTATTAGGAAATTAAAGGCCCATGGCATAAAAGGGAAAGTGGCAGCGTGGATCCACAACTGGCTGCGAGACAGAAAGCAGAGAGTTGTAGTGAGCGGCTGTTTTTCAGACTGGAGGGAAGTGAGCAGTGGTGTGCCACAGGGATCAGTTTTGGGACCATTACTCTTTGTAATCTACATCAATGATCTTGTCTTGGGTGTACGGAGTGCAGTTTGCAAGTTTGCAGATGACACTACGTTAAGGAGAATAGTAAATAGTGAGGAGGATAGTAGCCATCTGCAAGAGGATATAGACAAATTGGTAAAGTGGGCAGACACATGGCAGATGAAGTTTAATGCAGAGAAGTGTGAGGTGATGCATTTTGGGAGAAGAAATGAAGGGAGGCAATATAGGCTAGATAGTACAATTTTAAATGGTGTGAAGGAACAGAGAGACCTGGGGATTTGTGTTAGTGACTCGTTGAAGGTGGCAGGACATGTAGAAAAGGCTGTTAAGAAGGCATATGGGACACTAGGCTTTATAAATAGGGGTATAGAGTACAAAAGTCAGGAAGTGCTGTCTAACCTCTATAAGACTTTGGTGAGGCCTCAGCTGGAATGCTGTGTTCAATTCTGGTCATCACACTGCAGAAATGATGTGAAGACATTGGAAAGGGTACAAAGAGGATTTACTAGGATGGTGCCATGATTGAGGGACTTCAGCTATGAGGAGAGGCTAGATAGTCTAGCGTTATTCTCTCTGGAGCAGAGAAGATTGAGGGGAGACCTAATAGAGGTTTATAAGATCATGAGGGATTTCGACAGGGCAAATAGAGAAAAACTATTTCCACTCGTGGGAGAATCTGTGACTCGTGGTCACAGATTTAAAATAGTTTCAAGGCGAAGTAGAGGGGAGCTGAGGAGAAATGTTTTCACTCAGCGAGTTGTTCGAATCTGGAATGCATTACCTGAAAAGTTGGTGGAGGCTGATTCGATAACAACTTTTAAAAGGGAATTAGGTCTTTATTTAGGGAGAACATGTCTATTAGGCTATGGGGAGCGGGCAGAACAGTGGGATTGAATCGCTCTTTTCAAAGAGTCGGCACAGACTAGATGGGCCGAATGGCCTCCTTTTGTGCCGTACAATTCTATGAATCTAATTCTATTCTATGAACCTGTCTTCGTAGCTGAACTCCTTCATCCCAGGAACAAACCTAGTGGATGATTCCCAATGGGAATTAGTTAATTAATATGCCTCTCCACATCGAACTAGAATTTTACCTCTTTCCTTACATTCTGTAAAATGATTCTGAACCAGCACACTGGGGAATTAATTAATTACTGAATGCGTAGTTTGATTTACTTGGTGATGTACAAACGTATACCAACAACAAAACTACAATTGTATAGATCTCATGGATTGAAGCCTTGACTTACATGTGGAATTATGACATGATCGATTGCAAGCATTATTATTATTAATATATTAATGGAGAATTCCGTAAATTAACTACCCTCTGAGTGAAGAAGCATTTT
The DNA here is from genome assembly GCA_035084275.1 of Hydrolagus colliei. NCBI lineage: Eukaryota > Metazoa > Chordata > Chondrichthyes > Chimaeriformes > Chimaeridae > Hydrolagus > Hydrolagus colliei. Next base: position 241,098 of record JAYJKW010000262.1, on the reverse strand, counting down.
GTCAGCTCACAGCGAAAAGGCTGACACCTAATTAGAAAACTGTGGTTATCACTTCTCCAACCAGGGGAAACATTCTGCCACTGCCTACTCTGTCTTGCCGCTTAATTTTCTTATAGGCTAGGATACGATTCCCTATAATACTTCGATATTCTAGAGAATAAAGGCCTAGATTGCTCAACTTATTGTCACAGCTGAACCCCCTCATCGCATGATCCCACCTCGTGGTGCATCCCCTTTCAAGCGAGTATTTCCTTTCTTAAATAAGGAGGCCAAGCCTGCACACAATGTTCTAGGTGTGGTCTCAGGAAAGACTTTTCAGTTGCAGCAACACTTCCCTAACACTTCCATAAGTGTTAGAACACTTATGTTCTAACACTTTTGTAATTAAAGCCAACATGCCTTTTGCGCAAAACAGAAACATCTGTATTCTTCTGTTCATTAGCAAAAACTAAGATTTTCCTGTGCACAGAATTATTTCCCCCTCCCTCCCTCCACAAACTTTTCATTATATGCTTTGCATGTTAGATAAAATTTCAGCAAACCTATCTTTGCTATTCTATCACGGCAATGCACGGTCTTGCCTCCGCTCATCTCTCCGAACTGCTGTCTCCCTGTCAGACTGCCCGTCACTCTGTTAGCGTGCTCTGGCCTGCTCCAATATCCCCACCCAATCCGCCTTACCATCGATGGCCGGGTTTTCAGTTTCTCTGCCCCACACTCTGGAACACCATCCCGCAATCACTTTTCCCTCGCTTCCTCCCTTTCTTCCTTCAAGATCGGTCTCAAGAACTTAATCCTCGACCGTGTTCTGCCTTTCCAGCTTTCCCCATTCTCCTCCCCTGCTTTCCCCCACGTTTGGGGGTAGATTTGTGTGTGTTGGATAGATTTGTGTGCGGGGGTGGGGGTAGGTTTGTGTGTGGGGGATAGGTATGTGTGTGCGGGTGGGGGAGTAGGTTTGCATGTGTTTACGTGGGTAGTTTTGTGCGTGAGTGGGTTGGGGTTGCGGTAGGGTTGTGTGTGTGATGGGGGGCTGGCTTTGTGTGGGTGGGTTGGGTGGTTGTGGTATGTTTGTGAGCGGGTAAGCGCTAGGTTTGTGTATGTGGGAGCGTGTAGGTTGGTGTGTTTGTAGGGGATAGGTTTGAGTGTGTGTGAGAGTCGTATGTTGTGTGTGTTGGTATAATTTTCTATGTATGTGGTGGGGGCGGTTCGTGTTTGGCGGGGCATGGTTTGTGTGTTTGTGGGGTTAGATTTGTGTGGTTGTGTGGCGGATAGGTTTGTGTGTGTGGTATGGGTAGTTTTATGTGTGGGTGGCAGGTTTGTGTATGGGGGGGCGTAGTGTTATGTGTGGTGGTGTAGGTTTGTGTGTGGGGGATAGTGTAGATTTGTGTGTGGGGGTGGGGTAGTTTTGTGTTTTTTTGTGTGGTGTAATTTTGTGTGAGCATGGTGGGTAGGTTTGTCTGTGGGGGTGGGGATGGAAGTTCCTGTATGTGTGGGGGGTAAGTTTTTTTTGCAGGGATGGTAGGTTTGTGTGTGCGGATGGGGAGTAGGTTTGTGTGTATGGGGATGGGGGGGTAGGTTTGTGTGTGCACGGATGGTGGGGTTAGGTTTGTGTGTATTCGGATGATGGGGGTAGTTTTGTGGCTGGGCGATAGGTTTGTGAGTGCGGATAGGGGGAAGTGTAGGTTTGTATGTGGGATATAGATTTGTGTATGTGCAGGTGGGAGGTAGGTTTGTGTGTGGGGGATAGTTTTGTGTGTGTGGGGGTGTAGGTTTGCATGTAGGTTTCTGTGTGTGGGTTAAGTTCATGTGTGGGCGGTAGTTTCTTTGTGGATTATAGGTTTGTGCGTGGGCGGTAGGTTTATGTGTAAGCTGGTATCTTTGTTTTTGAAGGGGTAGATTTGTGTTTGACGGGGGTAGATTTGTGAGTGGCTAGCGGATAGGTTCGTGTGCATGGGAGGGGTAAAGTTGGTGTGTTTGTGGGGGATAGGTTTGTCTTTGTGGGTGGGAAGCTTTTGTGTGGTGAAGGTTTGTTTGTGTGTGGGTCAGTAGGTTTGTGTGTGGTATCGTTGTGGGTAGAGTTGTGTTGGCAGGTACGTTTGTGACTGTGAGATGTCGATTTCTGTGCGTGCCTGGTGGGGGTAGGTTTGTATGTGTGTGTGTGGTGGGGGAGGGGTTGTTACATATGTGTGTGCTGGGGTAGGTTTGTATATGTGTGGGAGCGGTGTAGATTTGCCTGTGTGTGGGGGAGTTGTAGGTCTGTGTGTTTGGGAGTGGAAGGTGATATGTTTGCGTGTTGGGGAGAGGTGTAGGCTTGGTAGTGTGGGAAGGGTGTTGGGGTATGTTTGTGTGTGCGGGGTGGTAGGTTTGTGTGTGTTGGCTTACGTTTGTGTGTGGGTGGGTGATAGGTTTGTTTTTGTGTGTCTAGATTTGTTTGTCTGTTGTTGGCATATTTTTGTGTGTGGGGAAGGTGTGTATGTTTCTGTTTGTGATGGGTGGTGTAGGTATCTGTGCAGGGGGTACATTTGTGTGTGTGGTGGTGAGGGTAGGTATTGGGAGTGTGTTGGCGTTTGTGTGTGTGATCAGATAGGTTTGTGTATGTGTGGGGTGTAGGTTTGTTGGTGTATTGGGCGGTAGATTTTGCGTGTTTTGGGAGGGTGTGTTTCTATGCGTGTGTGTGGGATAGGTTTGTGCTTGTTGGGTGTTACATTTGTAAGGAGTGTGCGAGCGGAACGTTAGTGTGTGTGTGTTATAGGTATGAGATTGTGTTTCATGGGGTAGGTCTGTGTGTGTCAGGCTAAGTAGGTTTGTGTTTGTGGAAGAGGTGAGTTGGGTACGATTTTGTGTGTTTGGTTTTTCTTTGTGTGTGGGGGAGGCTGGCGTAGATTTGACTATGTGTGTTGGGGGGAGTAGGTTTGTTGGTGTGTGCTGTTAGTTTTGTCTGAGGTTGTGATTGGTTAGAATTTCTGACTAAACCCTGTAAAAGTTTCGTTAGACCTCAGCTGGAATTCATTGTCCAATTCTGGTCACCACACTTTAGGAAGGATGTGTTGGCATTGGAAATGCTGCAGAGGAGATTTAATAGGACGGTACCAGGAATGAGGTCCTTCAGCTATGATGAAAGGCTAGAGAAACTAATTTTATTCTCATTGGAACAGGGAATGTTGCGAGCGACCTAATAGAGCTTTTTAAGATCAGGAGGAGATTCGACAGCGTGAATAAGGAAACCGTGGTTCCACTGGTGAGAGTGTCAATGACTCGTGCTCATAGATTTCAAACAGTTCCAAAAAGAAGCAGAGGGGAGCTGAGGAGAATTTTTTCACTCAGCAAGTTGTTCGAATCTAGCATGCATAGCCTGAAAAGATAGCGGAGGCTGAATCAATAACAACTTGAAAAGAGAGGTACAAACTTTGGGGGGAGGACTGGTTTGCGAGGTTATTGGGGAGAGAACTGGGGAGTGGGATTGAGTTGCTCTTTTTAAAGTGCCGGTGCTGACACGATGGGCCGAATGGCCTTCTGTTATGCTACGTGATTCGTTGGGTGTGTGGGTGATTCAGTATATGTGTAAGGTGCTAGGTTTGTTTATGGTTTGGTTAGGATTGTGTATGTGAAGGTGTGGGTGTTTTGTGTGTAGGGCTGTAAGTTTGCTTGTGTTTGGGCATGGGCGTGGGACCTATCTTCATAGCTCATCCCAGGAACCAACCTTGTGAATCTTCTGTGCACTGAGCTGAGAATTTTTTTATCTTACATAAAGCGACCACAACTGCATACAATAGTCAACGTAGGTTCTCAGTAAAGCCCTCTAAAGTTCCAGCAAGACTTCCCTACTCTTATATTCTAACGTTTTAGAAATGAACGCCAACAAGCTTGTAGCATAATACTCAAACATGCGTATTCTGATATGGTTTAGTAAAACTAAAATTTTCCTGTGCACAGAGTTCGTCCCAATTTTTCCCTCCCTCTCTCCCTCCTCGTTCCATTCCTCCCCCCCTCCCTCCCTCCCTCCCTCGCTGTTTGTGTGTCTGTGTGTATGAGAGAGGCACAGAGAGGTAGAGAGAGAGTCTATCTCGCTCTCTCAACCTTTATTCTCACTGTCAGTCTCTCTCTTAGTCTCACTCATTCCATCGTCGACTGTTTAACACATTTTTGATATTACAGCTGGACACATTATTAACCCCCGAAAAGTGATCTGCTAATCGATTAACAAGTCAGGATCTAATTACTGCAGGTAAACAGAGGCACGTGTGCGGAGTAAGATAACTTGCACAACTTGTGGCCCTGCAGGGCATCAAACCCTGTTCGCTTTCTTGCCCAGATCCCTGGAGGTTAAAATACAACAGAGCAAAACATTCCTAGTTCTGCATTAATCTGAATTATATAAACGTTCTATTGCTTTATGTGTGGTTGGGTGTATGCGGGAGGTGGGTGTAGGAGGTGGGTGGGTAGGTTTGTGTAAGTGGATGTGTAGATTTGTGTGGAGCAGGGATGGTGGTTGAGTGTTCGGGGGGGATAGTTTTGTTGAGTGTTGGGCAGTATGTGTGCACGGTTTGTTCTGTGTGTGTGTTGGGGAATATCATATGTATGAGGGATCTAGCTTTGTGTGTGTGTCTGGGGGGTGTGGGTAAGATTTAATCTGTGATTGAAATGTATTGTGTGTGGAGAGGAAAAGTTTGTGTATCTGTTTAGGTGGGGTGGGGGAGATAGGTTTATGTGTGCGAGCGGGACTTATATTTATTTGGCTGTGGGGGGGTAGTTTTGCCAATGAGGGTGAGGTTTTATTCAGAGGAGTGATAGGTTTGTATGGAATGGTGTGTGACTAGGTTTGTGTGTGAGAAGGGGGTATGTTTGTGTATGTGAGTGTGGCCAGGCTTGGGTAGGATTCTGTGTGTCAGAGTAGGTACATTTTTTTGGGAGGGGAAATTGGTGTGTTTGGTGAGCAGGTTTGTGTGTGAGGTGGTCGATTTGGTGTCGCTCAGACATTGTGTTCAGGGACTGAGTTACACGCATGGTTTTACACCCACTCTCGTCGTGTCTGTATCTCTCACACAGAAACGAAGACAAGGAGACTTAAACCTGTCTCCTGATTACTTTGCTTCTTGTTACCACCTCAGATATCACGGAAATCAACAATGATCACATCTGATGCAAAGATTTGTGTTATCAGCATCTCTGTCTATATATGTCAATGTATAACTTTTAATCGTTCTCACTCATTCTAGGTCACTCAGTATGGTTATCACTTTAGATACCTCTCACATTCCATCTGCTTTACTTTCACTTGCGCCCACCCCTAGACTTTTCGCTCTCTCTCTCGCTCTCTTTCTCTGTCTTGATAAATATCCCACTGCGTCAGTCTCCATACTCTCTGTCTTTCGATTTTTCGCTTCCTCTCACTGCAATAATCTGTATGACTTCTACCCCCGCACTCCACCCCCCCCCCCTCTCTCTCCCTCTCTCTCTCAAGAGCATGTTCCCATTCTCTCTCTCTCTCTGTCCTTCTCTAAACATTCCTCTCTGTGTTTCTATCTCCTTGCGAGTGTACCTCTGTCTGTTTTTACTGAATTTCTCACTCTCTCTGTCTCTAACCATAGCAACAAGTTTATATCAGTCTGAATCTCTCAATCATGCTGTGGTATTTTCTATCAGCAACATACTCATAAGCCGCACAAAGTATATTTTCGCTCTTCGCTAATAAAAGCATTGAACAATAGAAACATACATAGGTTATAGTTTTAAAATTGTTGTAGCTCTGCTATTTGCTTCCTCTACAATGCGAAATAATCATAAAAGTTGAAAAACGATAATGCACATTATACAATAAATTCCGTTATTCAGAGGGTAGTGAATTGATGGAATTCACCACCCGCAAAGGAATGCAGATGCTCAGACTTTGAACGTATTCAAAACTGAGATTGACAGTTTTCTTATGGATGAAGGGATTAAGTAATATAGGGATAAGGCGGATAGGAAGAGCTAGAATAGATCAGCCATGAATTTATTGAATCGGGGTGCAGTCTCGAGGGCCTCAATGGCCTACTTCTACTTGAATGGCTCCTAATTCTTGTGTTCGTACATGTATATAGATGTATTTATTCCGCAAGAGTGGTCAATAAATCCAGAGAATAAATACTGTCATGATAACACTGTGAAATAAATTTCCATTGAACCAGAGCTCCAGTGCCTTGCAATATACACATTTACTTTGCGTTTTGTTTCCCCATAACTCCTTGCTGTTTAGTTTAAGAAATAATAGCGATGTACTTTACCTGATGAAACGATTCCGGCTTCACATGCCTTCTGAAACAATGCGTACTTCCATTCACGAATTTGCACATGAGAAATGCAGAGAGCAACGGGACGAGGGCTGCATCCAGTGGCTAAAACAGTGAAGTTAGAAATGGTTTCAAGGGATGCATATGGCTGTTGAACGTCAGCTGTATTGCACCGGTGATCACCAACACACCCCCACATACAAGCACACACAGATGCACACACACATGCGCACAAACACATACACTAGCACACAAATATGCACACACACACACACACACACACACAAACACAAAGGCAGAGCCAGCAGTTGTCAAGGCAACACTCAGTATATATGTTTAAGAAAGTATAAGTTCAGTAAAATCTAAATATATGAAGTCATTAATTCACTGATTTTTCTGCTGCCTGTCATTTATTTCTGTATTGATCTCTGCTCTGTATCACACGATCTCCACTTGTCCTGTAACTGATATTCTTGGGAATCTTCTTGTATTACAGAAATTAACATTTCAGTTTATATGCATAATATTAATAAATTTGTTCTGAAAAAATTGTCGCGGACCCGAAACATTTACTCACTTTTCCTTTCTTGATAAATGCTGCCGTAAACTGCAGAGTGTTCCCATCCATTTCTGTTTCTCGTTAATAACCTTGTGTTCATTTTGGTTTCCAGCAAGTTATTCAACCGATTGTAATTTGAATGTAATATTAAGAACTTCCAGAATGTGACAATTTGCATATTAGTCAAAGTGAGTGCCGAGAAAATCAAAATCCACTATTAGTGTTTTGGTTCAAGGGCTTACATCCCTAAATTAAGAACATAAGAATTTAATAGGAGCAGGAGTAGGCCATTCAGTCCCTCGAGCCTCCCCCCGCAATTCAACAAAATCATGGCTGATCTATTTTAACTCCACCTACCCACCTTACCCCATGTCCCTTAACCGCTTTATCAATACGAAATCTATCAATCTCAGTCTGGAATATGTTCAAGGACTGAGCATTTTCGGGGTTGAGAATTCCATACATTCACTGCACTCTGAGTGAAAACGTTTTTTTCGCAGCTCAGTGTGAAAGGGCTGACGCCTAGTTTTAAGACCGTGACCCCTGGTTATAGTTACTCCACCTAGCGGAGAAAATCTCCCACTGTCTATTCTGTCGTGACCCCTGAAAAGGTTTCTTTAAATATAAAATCACCTCTGATTCTTCTATATTCTCGAGAATATAGGCTTAGATTGGTCAACCTATCCTCATAACTCATCCCATTTGAAGTGACTGGTTAACTCAGTTCCAGTTATCTCGAGGTTACTGTAAAAAAACTAAGAATCATTCTCTCACTGTGATTATCTTGGTGATTCTCAATATCTGTCCGAATCTTTTACTTACAATCTTTTTTTCCGTCATTCTCAACCTGCCACTCTGTTTGTATCTTCGCCTTTAACTCTTTCTCATGAATTTTCATTCACATGGAAATTCTGAAGCTTGATGACTTGTTCTCATGCATATCATATATCCAGCTGACAACAAAGCCACTTTATCTGTCTGTCAGCCGTGGTACAGCTATTTACCTTTCTCCCGTTTAATTGTTGCACTTTCTCTCTCTCCCTCCCTCCCTATCTATCACTCTCTCTCTCTTCCTTTCTTGCCCTCTCTCTCTCGCTATCTTTCTCTCTCTCTCTCTCTCTCTCTCTCTCGCTATCTTTCCCTCTCTCTCTCTCTCTCTCTCTCTCCTTCTCTATAACTCTCTGTCCCCCTCTCTATCACTCTCGCTCTCTCTGGATTTCTTTCAATTTTGCGTCCCTCTGATTCACTACTGTTTCTGTCTGGCTCAACCCCACTTTCAATTAACGCATTGACCTACTTTTATCTTTCTCTCCGTTCCCCAACCCTCAAATCCACAATACACGCCCCTCAACCTACCCCGTCCAGCCCCACCACCTCTCAATAGCCTCAACGAAACTTCCACGAGTGAGTTGAAGTGCAGATCACTGCATTGAACGCACTGATCCCCCCAGGCCAGTGCTCCAGCCCAGAGAATGTGCGATGCACGTGGAAGAGAGGAGACCAGAGCTCCACCTTATTCTGCCCAGCACACCAACAAGCAGCTGGTGTTCAGCTCTGCAGCTTTTCCCACCTCGTGACAACCTCTCGTCCTCAGAAGAGCAATGCAGATGCTCTCTCATCCTACCGGCTCCTTCCTCTTCAGCCTCTTCTCCCCGGGCAGCAGCTTGATCACAAATGTGTCCCCACAAACAGTCGTAGATTGATGTGAACAAATTGTTGTGGTTTTTGTTGGTGAAGAACGATTATTGGCCATGTGAAGAATGGAGGAAACTTGCCGAATGTTTAGACCTGCTCTGCATGGATTCGAAACAATGGTCTCTTTCACTTTCACACACACTAATAAAATCTCACTCTGAAGGTAATGTGCCTCACATAGAATCTTACGGTATAAAAAGGAGGTCATCCGGCCCATTGACACAGTTCCGGCTCTCTAACAAGAGCAATTTAACCCCACTCCCAGCTCTCTCCACATCACCTCGCAAACCTGCCCTCCCCAAATAGACTCTCTTTTATAGGTTGCTATCGAATCGGCTTCCACCACCTTTTCAGGCAGTGCATTCCAGATTCAAACAACTCGCTGGGTGAGAACATTTCTCCTCACCTCCCCTCAGATTATTTTCGAAACTATTTTAAACCTCTGACCACGTGTCAGTGATATGCTCACCAGTGGAAACAGTTTGTCCCTATCTATTCTATTGAATCGCTTCATGAACTTCACAGCCTCTATTAGGACACATCGCAACCTTCTCTGTTCCAATGAGAATAAACCTATCCTCTCTAGCCTTTCCTTACAGCTCAACTCCGTCATACTTGGTACCATCCCAGTATACCTCATCCGTTTCTCTTTTCAAGTTACATTCTTCCTAAAGTGTGGTGACCGGAATTGTGCACAGTAATCTAGCTGAGCTCCAACTAAAGTTTTCTGGAGTTTCGTCAGAACTTCCCAAATTTGTATTTCCCAACTTTATATATAAAGACCATTTATATAAAGCCTAGTATCCCGTTTTTTGTTGACTGCCTTGTCGTATAATTCACACAAACCAAGAAATCTCTTTATTGCTTCACACGCCATAATTTGTGCTATCTAGCCTATGCTGCCACCCCTCATTTCTCCTCTACAAATGCACCATCTCACATTTCTCTAACTTAAACGTCATTTGCCACGTCTCTGCCCTTTGTACCATTCGGTCTATATCTTATTGCAGATGACTACCATCCACCTCGCTATTTCCTATTTTTTAATAACTTTGTGTCATCCGCAAACATGCATCATGATACTGTCTCTTTCACACATATGATGCCCTGTTTGTCTCTTCGGGTTGCAGTACCTCAGGCCTTGGTTCTGATAAAACCGAGCATCATACTCTGTGAGATTGCATAATCTAATTCTAATTTTCTCTTGTAATTGCAAATACAAATGTTATCCCTTCACTTTCTTTCTATCTCGTCCATACCGCAGTCACATCCACCTTCACATAGACTCCCACAAATAGGGTCTCTCTCAAACACATCCTTACAGTATATATGACACACGCATAGATTCGCACCTGCACCCATTTATTATCACAATATATCGCTCCCTCTATCACACAAATAGCTCGACTCTCGTTCACATAAACAGATTGTCTCTAAGCCATACAGTTAGCTTGTCTACATGCAAACAGTTTATTACTGTAATTCGCACCAACTCGTATGTAATTTTCCTTTCATCTCGCTCAAACCCCCCCCCCCCACACATCCCCGCCCCCCCCCCCCCCCCCCGAGCACACATCCGTATATTTACATGTCGCACACACGCCCAAGCACGGCGCTCTCATTCCCTTATGTGCACGCCCACACACAGTATCTATTTGTACACACAGTCACACATACACTTACACATAGTCTCTCATTCACAAACAGAATTATATATATAGATATATGTATGTGTATGCCATACACGGTCCATCTCATACACATACAATTTCTGTCACATGCAGACCAGCAATGTGTCTCTGAAGGCTTGGAAAGTTTTGATGATCGATGAGAAGACACGGATTCCCTGCACTCTACAAACAAATACGTTGCGGGTCTACACTTGCCATGAGTACAGTGCACAGAAAGACAATTTCTGCCATTGGAATTCGATTCACAAGTAAATGCCGAGCAATCACTTAGATTTGAAATAAACATTCAGTAGTGGAGAGACGTAACCACAAATTGCCTTGAAAGTGAGGACGAGGATCTTCAGATTGATCGCCTGAGAAATGAGGAACCATGCGAGCGACTGAGGAACAGAGCCTCACATCTGGTCCACTAAAAGAAGCAGAGCGAAGATGAGGAGAATATTTTTTACTCAGCGAGTTGTTCAATCTGGAATGCATTGCCTGGAAAGGTGTTGGCAGTTGATTCGATAACAACTTTTAAAAGAGTAGTAGACTTTATTTGGGGAGGATGGGATTGCACGGTTATGTGGAAGTGGGAATTAATTGCTCTTCTCTAAGAGCCGACACAGCCTTGATGGGCCGAATGGCCTCCTTTTGTGCCGTACGATGCAATGATACTATTATTCTATGAACTGGTCCTCTCCAAACATGTTAAACTCTGGCAGTAACTAGCGCCACTATGGAGGCCAAAGGCTTGTCTCTGGACATACTGAGGGGAAAAATCAGCATTGAAATACAATATATGTGCTGAGGATATTTGACAAAATTCCAAGTCCATTATTCTGGGTTAAACAGACTACTGTTGGGATTCTTAAAATAACAGCAACATCTCATCACTACTCGTACCACCATCAGCATCCATGGCTGCACGCTCTATCTCTCCAAGCCAGTCAGCAACCTGGGCATCTTGTTCGTCCCGGAAATATCCTTCCTCTCCCACATCCGCGCCAAGACCAGCGCTGCCTTCCACCTCCTTCGCAACATCAACAGCCTCCGCCACTGCTTCACCCCTCTCGCTGCCAAAACCCTTGTTCACGCATTCATCACATCAAAGCTCAACTATGGAAACTCCCTCCTCTACGGCCTTCATGGTTCTTCCCTTCACAAGTTGCAGATCATCCAGAACTCTGCAGCTTGTGTCCTCACCCACACGAATCTCGACGACCACATCACTGTCACCCACCTCTGGCTCCACGGGTCCCCAGAGCATGAAATGCAATATCCTCATCCTCACCTTCAAGGTCATTCACAGCCTTGTATTACGCACCTCTCAGAGCTACTGTTATGAGCCATAAGAACCTCCCTGCCCACTCCATTCAGCGGGCTCCTGCCTGCTCCATATCCCCCTCCTGACCTGCAATACCATCGGCGAACAAGCTTTCAGGCTCTCCGCCTTCTCGCACTCAATTCCTCAGTAAATTCGCCTCGCTCCCTCCCTTGCCTCCTTCGCAGCTGGTCTCAAGACCCTCCTCTTCGATCTTGCCTTCCGGTGCCCTCCCAAATCTCACACTCCCTCCTCACGCTCTCTCATCCCTTCCCCATACTCTGACCATCTCCACATTGCTCGGGTCCCAACCTGATTGTTCAGCGCCTTGGTACGTCCTCCAGACGCGAAAGGCACTCTATGAATGCAGCTTTGTTGGTGGTATGTAGGGTTCTCTGTGTGTACAAATATATAACAGCCACAAGCAAGTTTCCTAGAATATTTCTGGATAGTTTCTGTCGATGGAAATACCCTTGAAGAGGAACAAATCTGTGTTTTTCTTGAAATAATGGCGATAATGATGTATAAATATTTCAGCACATTTGCACAAACTAGCCTTATGTCTGCAGATCAGTTGTATATGCACTGTCTCTTTGATGTCATGAACGCTGTTAATTTTCAGTTACAAGACACTAGCACCCGGAAAACTACCCCAGTAACACCACTTTGATCAAACTATAATTCTTTCATATCTACCTAATAGTTCAAATGCTTTGTCCAAACTGCAATTTATCCACCGTTATCGAGCTTCACTTCTCAACAAATCATTCTACATTGTCACTCTGCCTATAGAACAGAGACTGCGTTTGTGAAAGTCACAAATAATGTCCTCTCTATTTGTGACCAGGGCTCCCTCCGCCCCCTTGGGCTCTTGAACATCTCTACTGCGTTCAACACATGTCATTGTATTGTAGACTCGGCGATAATTTCCACGTGTATGCGGATGACACCCACCAGTAGATTTCCAGCTCCAGTTGTGACCTCCAGTCGCCGATGTTCTGTCAACTTGTCTGTTTGAGAGCAAGTTTCCTGCAGTTAAACGTCAACACGATGGAAGCCATAATCTTTCGCTCCCGTCGATGTCGTCTATGCCATGGTTCTGACCTCCTCGATCTTTCCAACCTGCCCTTAACGATTACAAGATCCTCACAATTGTGTTTAAATGCCTCCACTCCTCGCCATCCCCATACTTCTCTAACCTCCTCTCTCATCACAACAGTTCAGCAGCCCGGAACTGGCCGTTGAGTGAGCGGTGCTGAATGGTAAACCAGGGTGAGGTTCGAGAGGGGTTTCGGGAAGTGAGGGGGAGCAAGGACATCAAGTGTGGTGGAGAGGGTTTTGTGGAGGAGATTCAATGTGAGGGAAGGGTCGCTGCCTGAGGTGGGGAGATGTGCCAGAGGGAGAGGATTTCAGAGGACATGAAAACAGCAATTTGTTGGAAGATCTTATTATATGGGCGGTAGAAAATGGTTGTGGAATTAGTGACAGTTCGCAGAGTGTTAGAGGAGTTGAAAGCGATTAAATCTTGCTAGGATATGGCCTTGTCAATGATAGTGACAATCAAGACACCGAGGCACATGCTCATCACCAGTTCAAGTGAATGTCGTGAAAGTGGAAGGCGGTCTAGATGTGGAGGTAAAGCTTGAGAGAGGTGAGGTGGGAGCAGAAGTCCTAGGAGTTGGAGCAAGAGCGGGTGCAACTGAGTTTGAAATCCCTGAGGATGAAGAAACAATCTGAGCAGAGGCAGAGAGATGTTCGGAAGGTAGCGATGTCAGAGGTGAAAGTGGTGGAGGATTTGGGTGAATTTTGAGGGAGCTATGGGAGGGGTGGCAGAGGGTGAGTTGTTGAAACGAAGGGAAGATCCACAGGAATACGGCAAGTGGTGCCCTGGATATGATACCTACACCACCGACATGGGGGTTGGGATGTGGTGCGCAGTGAGATATATAATTGGGTGGTTTTGCCTCTGTGAGTGGGAAGCTGCGGCCTGGAATGACCCATGTTGACCTGACTGCCATTACATGAGCCTTCACATTGAGGATGAGATCGTTGACGGCCGGGGGCTTAATGCAGAGGAAGCAGACGATTTGGAAGCCGATGTGTAGGGAACAATTGGCAGAGGTATGTGTGGTGTGGGAAGGGGAACTGGATTCGTCGGCAGCGAGGGTGGGGATGTGGACGAGGGAGGAGAGTTTCGCCCCCGGGGTCTGCGTCCGGTGTGGCTGGCGGCGGTGGTGGGGAATGGGGCAGTCAGGGTGACTACTGCTGGACAGACAATGCTGAGCGTCACAATGGGCCCGGCGGAGGATTCCCCGCCTGGATCAGAGGGAAGCTTTGTGGCTGTCGAGTGGGGATAAGAGGCGAGGAGGGCGGACAGAGATCAGCACAGATCGGGAGATTTGCAACGAGGGTTTGCATTTTGTGTGAGGGGAACTCGGGACTGTTGCTACGATTGCTTATGTATGTAATCTTTGGTTCGGGTGAGAATACGGCAGCCATAATGCTCTTGCTAAGACGTGAGGCAGCGGATTGACGGGACATGCCCAGCCTGCTGTGGGGGCGAGAGACGGCAGAGGGGCTGGAGAGGGGGCGGGGCACACATTGCGGTAAGCGGCCTGCAGGGAGAAGACAGGTGACTGGAGAGGACAGAGAACGGGGGAGAGAACCGCACAATGCCCAGATTTCTCGCAATAAAAGCACATTTCCTGCAGTTGAATGTCGACAAGACGGAAGCCATACTGTTTGGCTCCCGTCGAATTCTTCAATCACATGACTCTCACCTCTTTTACTCTAAATATCTCCAAACGCGTCAGCAAACTTTGTGTCAGGTTCGACGGTCTCCGTTCCCCCACAAACGACAAATTCCAGCTCATACAGAATTCTGCCGCCCGCATTCTCACCCCAACCAAACATTACTTACATAAGCAATAGGAGCAACAGGGAACTCGATCCTGCCTTGTCATTTAATAAGATGATGGCTGATATTCTAACCTACACGGACATACCACCGCCTTGCTATGGCTAACGGGAAGGAAACAGCGAGGAATGCGTAGCGGGTCGTTCTCAGATTGTGACCAGTGAATTGCCGCAACTATTTACAATCTGCATCAATTATCCAAATGAGGAGAAATAACTTAAAATATCCAATTTTGCCGGTGATACAAAGCTGGTTGGGAGAATATTATCTGAGACACACCAAATTGAATGTGATATAGATGGGCTAGTTCAGTAGGCAAGAATCAAAGAACCGTAATGCACAGAAGAAGAACATTTGTGGTGGCAGATGAAATATAATGTTGGAAAGAGTGAAGTTATCCACCTAGGTGGTAAAAACAGAAAAGCAGATTATTTTATAGAAGGGGAGAGACTATATCATGCAAGCATTCATAGGTATGTGGATGTCCTTAATACCACGTGGAAAACGTTAGTACGCATACAGCTCGCAAGCAACTAGGAAGGCTTATGTCGTGTTGGCGCTCATTACAAAAGAGATAGAATAAAAGAGTTGGGAATTCTTGCTGCAATTCGTGAGACCGCACCTAGCTGGTGACCTTTGAGGTAAAGTTGAGTAAGCTAGGCCTATATTCTCAGAATAGTGAAGAATTTGATCTGATCTTAGAGAAATCAGTAGTACTATTAAGGTACATGACAGAGAATACAGTGGAAGACTGTTTCCCATTGTTGGAGAAACTATCACTAGGGGTCACATTCGTAACGTTAGGAGTCAGCCTATTCGCGCAGATTTGAGGAAATACTTCTTATCTCCGAAGTTAGTGAATTAAACTCTACACCTTCATCGGTTGGAACCATGGAACAATGGGAATAGATGTATGCCGCTGAGGGTGGGAATCTGCTGTTACTATTTTTAGGCATTTCCCGTTAATCTTTGTTGCTCAATTTCAGGCTTCCTTGCAACAGAAATAGTTCTGTATCAAATCAACAATTTCGATAACGTTCACAGTATAATCTGTAATACGTCAGCGCCTTGTGACGTCCTCCCGAGTGAACGGCGGTCTATCAATGTAACTTTGTTGTTCATGTTGTTGTGATGTGGAACCTGTCTATTTTGTGGTGAAATACAATATTGTGCAAACGTTGTCCGCGAAAAAGACATAAAGTGAAAATGCACGCTATCTGCGCCAATGCTGCCAGGATTCAGAGATATTCTAGTTCTTTTTGACAAATACCATTGAATAGTTTCGTAATCAACTCAGCAGACAGACGGAAACTCAGTTCAACGCATCATTCAAACGACGAGATCTCGCCTGGGTAGGTCTGGCCTCATCCTCATCAACCGAATCCTTGGCTCCATCATCAACGGCCATGCATTCAGGCACCACACCACGAAGCTCTGATACTCCCTTCCTCACTCCCTTCGCCTCTCACACTCTCTACTCCCCTTCCTCTCTCCCCCCTGTCTACTCTATCGGTATCTCCTTCCCTCACTCCCTTCTCCTCAACAACAACATCAACAAGATTAACTTCAATTGATATAGTGCCCTCCACGCCGGACAGCTTCTCAGAGAGATTCACAAGCCTCGCCTCGCTCCATCTATACCCCTCTCTCTCTCTCCCCCACTCCCGTCGACTCGCCCCCTCTGCCTCCCTCTCTTTCCCTTCCTCTGTTTTCCCTCTCTCTATCGCGACCACTCGATTAGCCTTGCCCACACTCATCCCTCCCGCTCACTCTCTCACTCACTTCTTCACTTCCTTTGCCTCATTTCTCTGTCCGCTCTATCCCTCCCAATGTCCCATCACTATCTCTCCCTCACTCCCTTCGCCTCGTCCCCACCCTCCTTTCCTCCCTCTGTCTCCCCCCTTCCCTGTCTCTCTCTCCCTTCCTCACTCCTTTCGCCTCTCCTCTCTTCCCAGTTTCAGTGTCCAGCTGAAGACCTTTCTTTTGGATTGCGCATTCGGTGACCGTTCCCTCCGTGCCCCATGTATGCCCCTGGCTTCTGTTATTGCGAAACGCTCTGAGACACCGTGGAGGGCACTATAGAATTAGAAGTTGCTTATTTTGTGCTTCTTGTACTCACAACCTTCTAACTCAGAGGCGAGAGTGGTACCACGCAGCCAGATTGGCAGTATTGTGGCTGATACCGCAATTCGTGTCCAGATGTGTGGAACATAAGAAAGTCAAATTGGAAATGGGTATAGGGCAGGTAATTAGAGTTAAGTGAGAAGATCAGCCGTGATATTATTGAACGGCGGAGCAGGCTCGAAGGGCCGAATGGCCTACTCCTGCTCCTAATTGTTATGAAATATAGGAACTATTGTTTACTGCGAGAGAAGCATTTCAGCCTTATCTGGTTCCGTTTCAACAGGAAACTCATGACGCACACTGTGGTCACAACGATTTGGTTCCTCCAATGCCCCTTTCAATACTGTCTGTGATTAGCGAAGATGGGAGCTTGACGCTATGGAGCGACGTTGCCTTAGTTTACACACGGGGGAATTAAGTGGCTAACTGGAGATAATCAAAATTATAATCCTTTCATTTGATATAGCGCTGTTCGCATCTTATCAACGTCTCAAAGCGCTTCACAGAATATACTGTGAAGTGAATTGACTGTATATTTGTGTGCAAAACGCGACAGCTAATTGCGCATAGCAGCTTCACCACAAACAGTCGTGGGCTCACAAGACCAATTTTATCATTGTGTTTTTTTTAAGGGAATATTTTTAGCCGCGTGGAGCAAAGAAACCTGCCCAAGTTTCACCCTGACTTTCTTGGATTCGAAACCAGGACTCCCGCTTGTAAGGCGTGTGCTCTACCCACTGAGCTACAGTGACTTCACGGGCATAGGATATGACAGGCATGTGATTCAGCATTGATGAAAAAATTAGCTGCCCCTAAAAATTCAATCTTTGAGGTAAATGACATAACACAGCGAGTGTCATTGTTTTGCACACGGCTCAAGTTCATCGACGATCCCGTGGTGAAATTGATCAACAAAGCGCTCCCTGTTGGTTTATATAAGAATCCGTATGAGACTTTCCAGCATCATCTTTCAGCCGTCAGCTACTGTCGCTGTCAAGTGCAGACGTGCTAATTTCTATTTGAAGATGACAACTCCAATTATTCATAGGATAGAATACATTTACTACCCGATTCTCGCTGCGTTCGGTGTGCCCGGCAAGTGTTTTACCAAATTTAATTTCTATATTAATATGCAGTAAGGGTTGCAGCTCGACTCAGTTTGCCACTGTCTCTCTGAATCAGGAAGTTGTGGGTTCAACTTTGACCTCAGCTGCTATTCCCAATTATCATTACTCCACCATGTGCGGTCCCTCACCAGCACCTCCCACCCGACACATCGCACTTCTCCGCCAATATCTCACGCCAAAAGCTGTTGAAGCACTGGTTAATGCCTTTATCACATCTCCTCCCCACTATTCGGATGCCCTCCTCGTTGGTCTCCCCTCCGCCACCGTTCATGAAATCCAGCTCATACAGAACTCCGCTGCCAATATACTCACTCACACTAAACTGCACTCCTTTATTACCCCATCCCTGCCCGGCTGCCCTAGCAAACTATACGGGAGAGGGTCGATTACAACACCCTCTTGCTTGTATTGAAATCCCTCTACTTCTTTTTTTCCCCCAAAATCTGTGACCTTCTCTCCCCTCAAAACCGCATGGATTTCCACATCTCCACCGGTTCTGGCATCCTCCTCGTCTCCTGAATCCTCCGCTCCACCACTGCCGGCCGTGCAATCAGCCACTGGAAATCCCTCCTCCACTCCCTTCTCCTTGCACCCTCCATTCCTATTTCTTGCTCTCGGCCCAAGAACTTTCTTTTCGACCGCGCTGTCTGTCTCCATATTTCCCATCCCCCCGACGCGGCCCCAGGAACAGTTTGGGGGATTCCATCGGACACGACGTTCGACGTGGAATACGCTATACATATCCTTGTTATTGTTACGTGTATCTGCCACTCTCTCGCTTTGTCTTTCTCCCCCTCACTCTGTGGCTGGGTGTATGTATATCCAGGACGAATTATGATGGACAGCGAGACAGGTCATGCTTCTTCGCCATCTCATATTGGGACATGAAGTAGAAGAAGTATCGTATAGCCAACAGAATTTCCAATATTCGCATTATTGTTAAGGATAATTATTCCACTTTATATTTGAATATCTTCTAAAAGTCTCAAATTGTTTTTCAGATTAAACTGTAAATTCAATTGACTGAACATTTGTGAGTTAAACCCGGCAGCTTGTTGCACAAACACTCGTTGATTTAATTGACCAATTTCTTATTGTTTTGTTTCGTTTGGATTATTATGAGGCTCGTGGATAAAGGAAAGTTGTCGAATGCTTTAACGAGCCCTGCCTCTGGAATTGAATCTCAGTTGCAAGATTATTGGCACCAAGTCAAACGTATGAATGAATCAATGTAATTGGTAAATTAGATTTTTCACTCTCTCTTTCTTTCTGTAGCTAACCTATTGGCGATTGCGATCCTTTCCCGAGGGAGGTGCGGTCTGTCCAAATCTGTATCTCACTATCTGGTGGCCATGTCGGTGGCTGATCTGATGGTGGTAATTCTCTCCGTGATTTTCTATCGCATTATTTATTATTTCGTCCCATATTCGTTCATATTCATCACAAATGTTTGCCGGCTGCTAGGGGTACTGAGTTCTGCAGCAACGGCCATCTCTGTCTGGCTAACTGTAGCTTTCACCTTTGATCGATATGTCGCCATCTGCTGCCAACCACTGAAAACTAAATATTGCACCGAAAAAACAGCTGCTGCAGTGATAGCGGGGCTGAGTGTGTTTTTCATTGGGCAAAATATTCCCTGGTATTTTACCTATGAACAAGAGTACATATTTGAAAGTACACCATGGGGATGTGTTACGAAAGCAAGCTATTACTCGTTTATCCTATGGACAGTGTTTGACCTCCTCGACCTCATTCTAATCCCGATGCTCCCATTCGTTGTGATTTTGCTGCTCAACGCCCTGACTGTCAGGCACATCCTGGTGGCCAGTCGAGCCCGCAGGAGATTGCGGGGACACAGTGATGGGGACAGGAATACAGGTGAGAGAGACAGTGATCCAGAGATGAAGAGCCGAAGGAAAGCCATTGTTTTACTCTTTGCGATATCGGGCAATTTTATATTGTTGTGGATAGCATTTGTTTTATTTTTCTTATACGACAGAATTTCAGAATTAAGTAACTTCTCAGGCTACAATGATCCTTTGTATATTTTTCAGGAAACTAGCTTAATGCTACAGCTGTTCAGCACCTGCACGAACACGTGCATTTACGCTGTTAGCCAGACTCAATTCAGAGAGCAGATTAAGAGAGCGGTGACATTTCCTTTTATACTAATTGTTAAACTATTTCATTAGCAATACCCAAATTCTATTTTGAAGAATAGAATAGCTCCATCTTCAGTCTCCATTCCCAGGTCAGGTATATATACAGAAAAAAGCTCCCTGAACAATAACAAGAAATCTTGTGTGTTTAGCGCCTATTACATACGAAGGTCGTCCAAATAGCTGGGTGTTGAGACGCAAGTTAAAGATCCCGCTATACTGTCAATCAGCAAATGTTTGTATAGCTAACTAAAATTTTGAGGAAAATTAGATACATTTTTCTTCAAACCAGTCTACATGTCTTTACTCAAACACTCGAGTGTTCCGGAAGGAAATCAAATCTATTTTATTTTAGTTTCTTTCAAACCGTACCTATCCTACATTGTACATTGCAAACAATACCAATCTACTCGATGTGTATCTAGAAACATTGGGAACCTAGCCCTGGTGCACGTGTTTGCGTGATTTCAAACCACTGCCTCTGAGCGAATGCTGAAATCACAGATAGAATACCGTCAATATAAGGTTAATGTCAGTCATTGTAATCGTAATCACAGAACAAAAAGCCAGATGACTAACCTGCATTTGCAAATATAACTGCTGAAGTTGGCAACAGAAAAAATGGTGAACATTACTCAACATCATTGTCACAGTGAAATCTTTTTCATTGTTGAAGATGATGGTGATATACGGATAAGTAATCCCTAAATGTCTAACAGTATTTCAAACTATTCTCCCAAATGAGTTGTTATTGAGCTGTTTGCCGAATATAGAGTTTGATTTTTATCACATTCTGCAAACTTGTGGCGTTAAAAGCAGAAGCGTAAATCGATGATGTGAATGAGTTCTTCTCTGTGTTTCGAGGTTTGCACGCCTGATCAACACATAAATAAAATGTCTTCACAAATACCATGAAGATTGTCATTTTTGTGTTTTAATTAACAATTTCTTGAACCTGAATGCCTTATCTCCATCAACTTTCTACATTAAGTGAGTTTGGCCTACTCCAAATGTCCGCACACAAATTGCTGGACCATCGCTGGCCGGGATTTCTGTCTCTGCCCTACACTCTGGAACTCCATTCCGCAATCCCTTTGCCTCGCTTCATCCCTTTCTTCTATAAAGGCCGGTCTTAAAATCCCCTTGTCGACCATGGCTCTGCTCCCTTCCTAAGTTTCCTCCATTCTCCTACTCTGTTTTCCCTTCGCCTACACCGAAAGACAACACCCCCCCCCCCCCCCCCCACCGCCACCACCAGCCTTCTACACCCACCTACTGCTCGGGACCAAAATCGTCAGCGCCTTGTGACGTCCTCCCGACTTGAAGGCATTCTATAAATGGATTGGTGGTTAAAAGTGGTTATACTTGGTTAGCACACTCGCCTGCCAAGCATGAGACCTGTGTTCGAATACAGGCAGGGCAGGGCGAAAACTTGAGCAAGTTTCCTTACGCCACACAACGCGTCTGTTAATAATCCTTCCAAAAAATAAAGACAATATCTACTTTTTAAATGGTCATTTCAAGCCACAGCTGTGTGTGCGACACTGCTGTGCACAACTGGCTGCTGCGTTTCGTTCTCCCACAAGCATACAGACAATTCACTTTACGGTGTATTCTGTGAAGCGCTTTGAGACGCCGATAAATTGTGAAAAGCGCTATATCAAATTCAAGTATTATTAATATTATTACTGTACAAGTATTATTACTAGACAACACGTGTAAGTTTTCTTACTCCGCGAAGGTGTGCGGAGTATGAGACCTTACACAACTACGCACGCTACCGGGAATGAAACCCTGCACTTTTGATTGCCCAGATCCCTTGAGAATACATTACACCAGAGCAAAACATTCTCAATTCTACATTAATTCCAATGATATTAAATGTCCTATTGCTTTATTTTCGAGTGTGGGTAGGCTTGCATGTGTACGTGGGGGTGGGGGTTTGGGGAGAGACGGTTTGGGTAGGTTTGTATGCGTTTATATGGTTGTAGGCATTTGTTTGTGGATGTTAGGTTTGTGTGTGAGGCGAGTGGTTATGTTTGTGTGTGTGGGGGGAGTAGAATGTTGTTTGTGATGGGTAGGTTTGTACCAGTAGGAGGGTGTAGACGCGTGTGCGTGTGTGTACCCTTGTGTTTGGGAATGTTAGGTTCCTGTGTGGGGGGAGTAGGTGTGTGTGGAGGGGGTTAGCTTTATGTGTGTTGCGATAGGTTTGTGTGTGTGAGGGAGTAGTTTTGTGTTTACGGGAGAGTATGTTTGTGAGGCGAGGGGGCACGTTTATCTGTGTGTGGGTTTACGTTTGTGAGTTTGGGTGGTGGGTTTGTGTGTTTGGAGTTTGCGTGTTTGTATGTTTGTGTGTGGGTCGATAGATTTGTTTGTGCGGGTAAAATTGCGTTTGTATATGTGGGTAGTATTGTGTGTGTGGGGTGGGGGTGTAGTTTTGTGTGGAGGTATATGTGTGTGGCGTGTAGATTTGTGTGTGTAGGGGTTAGTGTTGTGAGGGTGGGTGTTAGTTTTGGTGGGGATTTTAATTTTGTGTGTGGGGTGTAGGTTTGTGTATATGGTGGGGGTGGATTCGTGTGTGCGATAGAAGGTTTTTGTTTGTGTGGCGGCGAGTAGGTTTGCATTTGTGTGGAGGGGATGTCTTGTGTGTTGTGTGGTGTGTAGGAATTTTTTGCGTGGTGGTTAAGTTTGTGTTTGTGTTGAGGGGTTAGTTTTGTGTGAGGCGGCAAATAGGAATTTGTGTAGGTGGCAGGGTTATGTTAAACTCTGGCAGTCACCAGCGCCACTATGCAACCCCAATGTTTGTCTCGTGACAAACTGAGCGGAACACTCAGCAATGAAGAGCAATATTCTTGGTGAGCAGATTAGACAACATTTCCATTTCCATTATTCTGAGTTAAATAGACGAGTGGCGGGAATCTTAGATTAACAGCAAAAACTCATCACAATTCATACCACCTTCAGCATCCAAGGCTGCACTGTCCATCTCTCCAAGTTAGTCAGCAATCTTGGAATCTTGATCGACCCTGAAATTTCCTTCCTCCCCCACACCCGCGCCATGACCAGCACTGCCTTCCTGGACCATCGCAACATCACCAGCCTCCGCGATTGCGTCACCCCTCACGCTGCCAAAATCCTTGTTCAGGCATTCATCACATCGAGGCTCAAATACGGAAACTCCCTCCTCGTTTGCATTCCTGTTTCTTCTCTTTACAAACTGTAGAGCATCCAGAAATGTGCCGTTCGTGTCCTCACTCGCCCCAAGTTCCATCACTTCACCTCTCCTACCCTCGTCTGGATCCATTGGTTCCCCATTCCCCAGAGAATTGAATTCAAGATCCTCATCCTCACCTTCAAGGCCAGGCACGGTCTTGCATTCCCAACTCTCAGAACTACTGTCCCCCTATGAACCTCCATGCCCCTCCATTCAGCGGAATCCTGCCTATTCCGTATCCCTCGCCTGACGCGCCCTACCATCGGCGAACAAGCTTTCAGGCTCTCCAACTTGTACCATTCTATTCCACGGTACCTTCGCCTCGCTCCCTCCCTTGCCTTCTTCACAGCTGGTCTCAGGATCGTCATCTTCGAGCTTGACTTCTAGTACCCTCCCAAATCTCACACTCCCTCCATTCTCTCTCCCACCCTTTACCCATACCCTGCCCCTCTCCCACATGCTCTTTTCCAGACCTCATTGATCAGATCATTGGGACGCCCTATCGACGCGAAAGGCACTTTATCATTGCAATTTTGTTGATGTGGGTGTTGTGTATCGTTCTCTGTGTGAAAAGCATTAGAAGAGCACCAACCGAATTTGCTTGAATATTTCTGGAACATTTCTGTCTATGGAAACACTACTGTTGAGGAACACATCTGTTTCTTTCTTAAAACAATGGCTATAGTGATATATAAATATTTCAGCACATTTACACTCACTATGCTTAAGCCTGCAGATCAAAAGTGTATGTGCTATCACTTCGAAGTCATAAACACGGTTACCTTTCTGTTACAAGGCACCAGCCGCAGGAAATCTACATCAGTAACACCATCCATCTTTATTGTCTACCTAGTCGTTCAAATATTTTGTCCAAACTGCAATTTCTCCACATTCGTAGAACTTCACATTTCAACCAAACATTCTGTGCTGTCACTCTGCCTAGAGAGCAGAGACTGCGTTTGTAAACATCACCAACTATGTCCCCTCTATTTGTGACCAGAAATCCTTCTGCCTTTTTGTCTTCTTGAACTATTGTACTGTTTTTTTTTATCACAGGTGATTTTAACTGTGGACGCGGGGTTAATTTCCACACGTATGCAGATGACACCCAACAGTAGTTTTCAACCTACAGTTGCGAATTCCAGTCCCCTGATATTCTGTCAACTTGTTTGGATAAGAGCAGTTATCCTGCAGTTAAGCATCAACAAGATGGAAGACATATTGTTTTGCTCCCTCGATGTTGTCTGCGCCATGGTCTGACCTCTGCAATCTACCCAAACTGCCCTTAAAGATTTCAAGACCCTCACAATTTAGTGTAAATCTCTCCAATCCTCGCCATACCCATATATGTCTAACCTCCTCGCTCCTCACAAGTGTTCAGCAGTCCGCATCTGGCCCTTGAGTGAGC
This sequence comes from Hydrolagus colliei, assembly GCA_035084275.1. Taxonomy (NCBI): domain Eukaryota; kingdom Metazoa; phylum Chordata; class Chondrichthyes; order Chimaeriformes; family Chimaeridae; genus Hydrolagus; species Hydrolagus colliei. The sequence goes on along the minus strand of JAYJKW010000262.1, from coordinate 216,632 downwards.
GATGGTGGATGCTGAACCAGGTGAGGTTCGAGAGGCGGTTCGGAAGGCGAGCGGGAGCAAGGACATCGAGTGGAGAGAGTTTATTTGGAGGAGGTTGAATGTGGGATGGTTCGGAACATGGGAAAGAGGAGATGTATCAGTGGGAGTGGAGTTCAGAGGCCTCCAGAGAAGCGATTTGTGTGAGATCTTCCTCCAAGCGCCATAGAAGGTGCTGGTAGGATTAGCGACAGTGGAGGGGGGGGATAGATGAATTGAAAGAGATGAAGTGATGGTCGAAGATGGCCTTGTCAGTCATGGTGACTTCCGAGAAACCGAGGCACTGAGTGATCACCAGGTCAAGTGGATGGCGTGAAAGAGAGAGGCGGATTGGATGTGGAGGGAGAGGTTGAGAGACGAGAGGAGGGAGGAGATGTGCGCGGAGTTGGAGCAAGTGGGGTTGCAATGGAATTTGAAATTCCTGAGGATGACGAGGCAATCTGTGAAGAGGCAGAGAGATGCTCCAAAGGTAGCGATGTCAGAGGTGAGGGTGGTGGACTACTTGGGAGAATGCGGTTGGTGTGAATGCTGCTGCCTGGGTTGACCCAGATTGGTTGCGTGCCAGAATATCAGCGTTCGCATTGAGGATGAGATCGCTGACGGCCGGGGTGAGGCTGGCGGCGGTGGTGGGGAATGGGGCAGTCAGGGTGGCTGCTGCTGGACAGACAATGCTGAGCGTCACAATGGGCCCGGGGGAGGAATCCCCGCCTGGAGCAGAGGGAGGCTGTGGGGCGGTCGAGTAGGGATAGGAGGCGACGAGGGTGGAGAGAGAGCAGGACAGAGCGGAAGAGTTTCAATGAGGAGGGCATTTTGTGTGAGGGCAACTCGGGTTTGGGTGGCAGCCGTAATGCACTTGCTAAGACATGAGTCAGCGGATTGACGGGACATGGTCACCCGGCTGTGGGGGTGAGACATGGCAGAACGGGTGGAGAGGGGGCAGGGCACACATTGTGGTATGCGGCCTGCTGGAAGAAGACAGCAGATTGGAGAGGAAAGAGGACGGGAGGGAGAACCGCACAATACCCAGATTTCTCGCAATAATAACACAGTTCCTGCAGCTGAATGTCGGCAAGACGGAAGCCATAATCTTTGGTTCTCATCAACGTTTTAAATCACATGTCTCTCACCTCCTTTACTCTAAACATCTACAAACGCGTACGCAAACATTGCGACAGGTTCCCCGGTCTCCGCTCCCCCACAAACGACAAAATCCAGCTCATACAGAACTCTGCCGCCCGCATTCTCACCCTAACCAAACATTACATACGTAAGCAATAGAAGGAAGAGTGGGCCATTCCGAACTCGATCCTGCCCTGTCATTTAATATGATGATGGCTGATATTATAACCCAACAGGGGCATAACACCACCTTCCTATAGATAACAATGGTTAAGGTTACAAATGATATCCTAACCGCCTGCGACCAGGACTCCCTCTGCCTCCTTGTCCTCCTTGACTTGTCTGCTGCATTCGACACAGTCGATCACACCATTCTCCTCCAAATTCTTTACCCCCACCTCAACCCTCAAGACACAGTCCTTGACTGGTTCCATTCCTACCTGACCCACCGCTTACACTTTGTATCTTCCAACGGTTTCTCCTCAAACCACCGCACAGTTTCTCACGGCGTCCCTTAGGGCTCTGTCCTCGGCCCCCCTCCTTTACACCATCTACACGCTCCCTCTGGTCGATGTCATCCGCAACAAGGGATGACATCGCTTAGATAAGCACCGCTTACTTTCACCTACGCAACATAGCCAGCTCCGCAATTATCTTACCACGCCGCCCCCCCCCCCCCCCCCCCCCCCCCCCCCCCCGCTCTCTCCTCGTCGAACACCTCAGCTCCTCCATTCACAGGCTGCAGGTTACCCAAAGCTCTGCACTATGTACTATCCCGCACCCGCCTCTGCAACCACATATCCCCCACCCTCGCCCGTCTCCACTGGCTCCCATCCTCCAGAGGAATAAAAAATATAACCATGAAAGCTTTCGTCAGTGATCACAACCACTGCTGTATAACAAGGCGAACGAAAAGTCCTGAACAAATGTAATTACAATGCTGTATCTAATCATTCTTAAAGAAAGTAAGATTTAATTTTATTCCTTCTTCATTCAAGTGAGTTTTCACGTAGTTTTGGATAACCTGTACGTGGAAGAGTGAATGGAGACTGTATCCCAAAGAAATCTCACTGGCAAACATTATAATAATGCATATATTTGATATTGAGTATACCATGTTCTCAAAGTACATCAAAGAATATATTGTCAAGTGAGTTGTATGTACATATATGGAGAAATATCTCTTGCATTAAACGATCTTATTTACGCTAATGTTGCTCCACTTTGTATCAAGTAATTCCAATGTCCATCAACTTGGTAACGAACAGAGGGACTAGAATGATCTGCCTTTCGGGGTATTGAACCCCGGTCTCCCGCATGACAGGCCGGGATACTAACCACTATGCTAACGAGGATTCCCATGGTTTTGTGCGTTAATTTTGCACCGTATACAAATGTAATGGATTTGTATTGCTGTGATTTTTGCTGTAATTTCAAGCAATACAGCTACAGCAATATATCATAACATTGCAACAACAAGTGTCTTCACAATAAAAGCGTTCTTCATTTACTGTTAAATTACACCACAACAAATAATGCAAGACGCGAAATTAATAAATATAAATACATACACATTATCTTTGTTTCTCTCCTGTGGTATTGTGGGATGTAGAGTTCTGAGCCAGGCGTTTTTGCTGGGCACTCGTCATGACAGACCTGACAGTGACGATCATTGGCAGAAATTGGGAACTTACTCAACTCTGTAGCTGCGATACTGCCGATCATCTTTTGAGAACCCAGGAATCATGTAGCTTGCTAGTCTGCTGTAACCCTCGCCATGCAAATATCGGGAGCTCCAACTTTTGTGATTTCAACAAACAATGATCATAATAATAGGATTGCTTGGTATCGCGACTTACTAGGTCATCAATTCGTCTTGCAGCACCTGTGGCAAGGTTAGAGCTTTGCTAGGGAGACCAAGTTGTGAAGAACTGTATTCATCTCCAGGCAGGTCAGGGAGAAACATTGGGCAAGTTTCCGTACTCAACATGCTAGATAATCCCTCAAACAAAAATATTAAAATTGGTCATTTCAATCCGCGACTGTTTGTGAGAAATTGTTGTGTGCAATTGGCTGCAGCGAATCGCTCACAAATATGTACTGTTAATTCACTTTACAGTACACACTGTGAAGCGCATTGGGACATCGATAAAATGTGAAAGCACTGTGTCAAAATGCAAGGATTATTATGCTTATAGTTGACCGTACCAACATAAACCATCAGCGGCCTGTTGGTGTAGATACCAGATATGAGACCATCAGTCCTAGTGCATTGAGTTCATGTGTCTACAAATGATCTTCAGAAGGAGATTGTTCTGTAAGGCCCACAGCCTAAAGAATAACAGATGAGAAGAGTTACTACACTGGATCATATGGAGTTTGGTGAGAACACAATCTTTGATTCTCTCCATCTCATTGCCTTCCGTAGTTTCATCGTCAATAATCGTGTTGACCTTCAGTCACAAGGCACCGGCCTCTGGAAATCTACCTCGATATCTCCCTCCTCAATCACTTTATCTTGATACATTTAATTGCCAGTCAATCACTTTCAATCCAGACCAAGTTAGTTTTTCTCTACTAACTGAGTGCACGGTTAGGAGATAAATAATTTCTGATGTGCAACCCGTCCTTGAATTCCGAAGGCACTCAGAAGAAAAGTGGTAGAAAGTCACTCAATTGCCCAAAAAATAAAGGAAAATCGAAATGTAGTTTTGAGTTTTTCATTAAAAAATCCATAACCGATAAATAAATTGATTTTCACAATATTTCTTTGTAAACCATTGGAAAAATACACGAATGCAATAACTGATCTGAGGTTGAATCTGAAGTTGAATATTCCATATCATTCTAACCAGCTTTCAAACTATTTTCGGCTGTAAATTGAGATTTCAAGCCAAGTTTACTTGATATAAGAGCTTGTTATGCGTGTCCACAAAGTCTGTTCAGCAACCAATTACACACAAAACACTGGCCATCGTCTAATAAAATGCGAATAATATGATAATTGTCAACACATAAACGCTTATGCTTGTGAGTAACTGCTCTGTATGTGGGGAAATGTTCAGCCGTGATTGTTAGTGTTCTACATTGTGGTCGCAGCAATCGTGGTTTGAATTGGGAACATGTCAATCGCCAGCCCTTTGTGGTTTGTTGTATTCTTCATGTGTTTTAATGCACTGTCAATGCACAAGGAATGGAAATTTTGAAGCGATACTCACAATGAGCTTTGCACGTGAAACAGCATCTCCTCGCGATTTCGGAACTTTTCAAACGCTTCGGAGATTACACTGCAAGGACAATTGAAAGTATATGTTGCGGACGACAATATTCATTGCCAAATTGTCCGTTTCAATAACTAGTTAGATTCCAAAATCACTTACTGTTGATCAGAACATTCTCCTTCGCTATAAAGAATCTATTGGTATTTGAGCTCAATGACACACTCAGAAATCACAGCTCTACACTCACCCATCTGCAACCCACCATTGTTTTTAAATAAGTGTGTAGCAATGACGTCCATTTAAAGTTTCTAAGACTTCTGAGCATTCCACCTTTGCACGGGAATCCATTAGCTTGGTATGAAGCAATTATGGTTTATCAGGGGACATTTCCCGATTAACTAACTCTCGACAGTATTTGGACCAGAACACCAATGGTCAAGGCTGAGTGACCAGAGAGTTTGAGCTGTGAGGAACTGCTGCGTTTTAAACCAGATAAACGAAAAAGTACCTCCTGGTGGACCTTTATTTCAATGACATTCACATTATGTTGCTGCCAAAGTTCCTAGGTTAAAGTGGAGATTAAATTTGTAGCTTTTGTTTGTTTGGAGAACCTGTGCAGCTTTCGTGCAGAAATACACTGTCAAATCTGTCAGCAAAAAGCATCTAATGCAGGTCTTCATGTCATATATATGCTGTGATAGCACGTTATGTGAAATGTAACCAATCAAATCGAAGGACAATTAGAATTAGGGAAAAGTCTATAAATTATTTATGTGCAGACAAGGGTTCTTCTAAATCGTTTCCATGCAGGTTTGTCCGTAGCTGTTGCCGAGTGGTTACGGCGATGGACTAGAAATCCTTTGGGAAACTTCCTGCATAGGTTCGAATCCTACCGACAGCGAATACTACACAAAGTAATAATGATTGTTTCACTGGATGTCGTAATGTTTGCACATTGGCACTAATCACGGATTGTGGCAACAATTTATTACCACAAAGGGATTTCGTGAATGTGACGAGAAATTCTAATTTTCTAACGTAAAGTGTAACTGACTGAATGATTGCCTTAATAAAACAGTATTTAATAGTGATTTTGTGTTACCTTTGCTGACCCCCGCCGCCACTCCACCCACGCCCACATCCCCTCTCTCGCCCTTTCTTTCACCCGCTCCCTGTCGATCCATACCTATCTTTCGCAACCTCTCTCAGTACCAGTCACTTACTCTCCCCAGCAGGTGTGCTGATCCTGAGACTATTGCTCAAGGATCAGGTGATTCAGCTGTCCTGAACCATTTTTACTCTACACTTCTCATAAGAGGAAAAACCAAATCAAAATAAAAAAAGAACACGATTATAGCAACTAAGCGGCTACCTCTGAATGAAGATGAGCTCCCTTTTCTGTTTCCGAAAATATATGAGTGTTTTTATATTTAAACTGTTGCAATTCAAAGTGTTTAAACACGGATGTGGTATAATGCTGCGCTTCTTGCTAAAATCTTAAAACAAACAGATAAGAGTGGACTTGATAGATCTCGTGAATGTACACCAAAACATTGACCTCAATGTGATTTTCCCATGAAAATGTAATGTTTATTTTGGAGCTGCATTATTCTAACCGTGGTCTCACACTTTCTAGTAACTACAGAAAGCAAGTACATTGCGCTCACCACTACAGATACCGATGGGAATGCATAATAATAATAATAATGGTTGTCTATTGTCCAGTAGTTTATAGTATATATGAAGCCTCTCAATGCGCTTGACAGAAAATACTGCAACGTGATTTGTCGGTACATTTTGTGGGTGAGATGCAACAGCAAATTCTCCGCAACAGTGTCCAACAAACGGATTTGATCAATACATAGTATTGGATGCAAACAAATCATGAAAGTCTCTCATACCAAAACAAAGAATAATAATTAGTTCCCTCAATCTGCGACTGTTTGTGCAAATCCGCTGTAAACAATTATCTGTGGTGTTTCCCTCGACTAATATATAGTTGACTTGCTTCACTGAATATTCTATGAAACGCCTTTAGAAATCCCCAAAACGTGTTAAGATGTTATATCAAATATCAATCAATAATTATATTCATATAGCGCCTTTCACGTCGGTAGGACGTCCTAAGGCACTGAAGAGTCGATTATTAACTAGAGGAGCGCTGCGGGGACGAGATAGGGGAATGCAGAGTAGGAAAATTGACTGTATATTTGTGGGCGAAATGTGGCAGGCAAATTGTGCAAATATTGATAAACAATTTTTACACTATAATTTATCTGTGAATACATGGAGTGTTTTACAGATTGGCATGATTAAATTGGAATTAATGTTATGTTCAATACTAAATGCTATTCAAGATATTTATGGATCCTAATTGAGTAGATTTTTTGCTGAGTGTCCGTTAAAAGGTGATAACAATATAATATTGCACACAATTCCTCGAAATTGTACTTCAGTTGACATTTTGGAGTCTAACGTGGCCATACGGAAAAGGCGGCTGACTTTGGGTCAGTGACTTGGTCTAGCTGTTGGAATTGAAAGTGTGACTGCCCCAGGAGCAGAATCTGAGGACGGCTGAACAAGTAGCTCACAGGTTATTCATTGTAAATACGTAAGAGCGTTGGTGATCATTGTTGGTTCTTACGTTTATTTAATTGGACTCTAAATACATGAGTGTTTACAGGACCATTGCCGTGACCCATTGACTGTCCCTTTTCAGCCATTTTTCCTTCACAGTATTGTCTGGGAAGTGGTTTTTGGCTGATATCAAAAATCATTACCAGAAACTCCAGATTATGCAGCTGTTTCTGAGCAAATGTAATAGCCGTCATTAGGGACGGAATTGGTGAACATTAAATTGTCATCATATCATAATGTCGCTGGCGAATGGTGTCAGACCAGAGGCTGATCAACGAACTCTGTGAACTATGAGGACAACGTTGAAATAGTCCCAGTGACTGACACACTTTAAAATGTGCACAGAGGCCACAGCCATATATATGTTGTGTGCTGATATTTATTATTAAGTGTCTTTACCTTCTTAAAATATAACAAGTGGATGATTATTAAAGGTAAAGAGAAGGGAATGAAGATGAAATCACTTTATAGTTCACAGCAATAGTAAAAGGTGTTTGTATTCTAAATCAGTTAACTACTTTGCTTTAAAACTGAGGAAACCCAGCTGTGGTGTGACGTTGCTCTTCTTTGGTAAAACTTTAGATGAACAGATGTGATTGTCCACTCCATTGTTCTTGATGTGATTACTATTCAAGACTGTGACCTCAACCACATCACCAGCCTCTGATCTGGAGGATGTCACACTAACGTGTTAACAGGCGGTTGTCGGTTTCTCTGACACAACAGGCTGGGTTTAGAGCAGGAAAGTGTAGCAGGAACAGAAACAGCCGCCGCTGATATCCGCACAGACGAGCGTCTCAGAGCCCTTAACAGCGGCGGAGTCTGTCTCTGAGCCGAGGGAAGGGGGTAACCACGGTCGAATGGCATCGTTTTGGTTGAGATATGAAAGAGGGGAATGAAGTTGTGAGGTGGAGGAATTGGGCGAGAGTGTTCCAGGGTTTGGCGTCACTGAAAGCGTGTGCTCTGATGGTGGGTCGATATTTGCGATGAATGGGCAATTTGGCGAGGCGAGTCGAGCAGATGCGCCAATGGGTGGGTTGGTGAGCGAACAGTTCGGAGAGTTTAATCGTGCTGATAGTCAACGTTTCCCGGTTTGGGAATCATATAACACCAATGAGAAGCGCTCAGGATGTCACAGTGTGCCAAGCGCAAATGCATCAATTAATAAATAAATGCAAGTATTTGCTCGTGAATAATATTTATTGTTTTGGCAAGAATAAAGAAAAGTTATCCGTACAGATCAGGTATTAGCAGATCAAATATTATCATGTATACCAAACTAATTCTGCATTCTTGATTAATGTTGTTGTGGCAATCTCGAGTGACTAAATGTGAAAGGTAAAGTTCTAAGAAAACGATATACCCAATATTGTGTTATTGGCAACAAATTAAATCAGATAGCATCGTAAGTCACATTGCAGTGGTAGCCAGGGTGTCCATTCTGGTACCTCACCTATTTACCAACTATATTTAAATGAGGTTTGTGAAGGAACAGAGAGTTTGATATCCAATCCGGCTGACGGCACAGAATTTGGAGGCGCAGCGTACTGATTAGAGGGGAGTAGGAAGATTGATCCGAACGTAGATAAATGAAGTGAAGGAAGGAAACCGTGATGGATGGAATTCAATGCGGGAACTCATTCACTAGAGATAGAAGAATGAAATACTTTCTGAACGTGGATAAAAAAAAGTATGGTGGAGGACAAAAAGGATGCTGTTGTTCAGGTGAACTAATCACTGAATACAGATCACTGTAGCGATGCGCTATCAGGAAACCCAACGAGATTTTAACCTTAGTGGTAAGGAGTGTGGCAAGTGAATTAGAGAAAATTATCCATCGACTAAGCAACACGTTTATCTGACTGTACCCGGATTACTGTGTTCAGTTTTCTATACTCCGGGACTAAGGAGGGTTAAATAGGGTAATTAATAATTAGAAGGCAGTGATTTTCGTTCACCAAACTAACTTAACAAGTTTACGAAACGGGTACCTCACCATATTCTTCAACTGTACTCTGAACTTAGATTGTGTCAAAGCGTAAGTACACGTGTTTGTGGAACAACTAAAAAGTCGAAATATATCTCCAACATTTATAAGTTCACCAAGTAGCTTGCCTTTATCTAAAAAATACATAATTAAATAACTAAGATTTGCGGCTACATAAGTCACCCACAATAGTACAAAACTCCCAGATACGACAAATAGCAAAACAATGGATTTTCTCCGACTCTCCATCTCTGGATCAATGTGATTCTCACCAGGGATGTGGGATCGGAGTCTTCTGCGGGCTCTACTGCTGACCAAAATGTGTCTGACCGTCAGAGCATTGAGCAGCAAAACGATGACAAATGGGAGGCTTGGGGTTAACACAATAAGTTAATATTTTCAATCCACGACTGTTCGTGGGACACGCACAGTCGTGGATTGATGTATGCAATTGGCTTGATAGTATATTCTGTGAAGTGCCTTGAGGCATTGGTAAGATGTGAAAAGCGCTACCTATATCAAACGCAAGGATTATTATTATTAATTTTTCTTCAGCCTTAGAAACCTGGAGGATGGAGCCAGTAGAACAGCGGAGGAGAAAAGAGGCCTGAGGTGGGTGAGTGAGTGTGTGGGGTTCAGGGGAGGGGAGAAGTGACGAGCGGTGATTGGCAGACCAGTCACAGGACGTCCTGGGCCTGACCCACATTCTGGGACAAACACAAGGCGGCAAATTCAAATTGTGGTTAGTCATCCCCTGACTGTGGCCGGGGAGTGTGGAGATGTCCCCTGATCTGAGAGGTTCCTCTCACACACACCACGGGAGTGAGTTCCCGTCAATAAGTCAATATTCACAACATCCAGTTTCATGAAAACTCACACTCTCACTGCCCCTGCACACTGCCCGTCAGTCTGGGAATGTCAGTGATCATTTGACTGATACTTGTTACAGCCTGGGTCAGAATCAGGGAACAGTCAATACAAAAATACATTGCCCAAAGTATTCATTTTGTGGATGTGAATATTCATCAGAGAAAATCTTCACATGAACAGACACATGAGAGAGACCCAATTCAGACTACCTGCCTCCATGTCCACCTGTCTCTTTCCCTCCCTCCATGTGGTCCTCCCAGTCTCCCCGCCTGTCTCCCAGAATATGTATGCTGTCTGTGAGTGTACACTGAGTATATACTGTGTGCAAAAACATATAGAATGATTGGGGAGGGAGTGGGGCGAGATGTTAGAGTGTGAATTATGCCATCTATCTGGACAAGCTGGATCTGCACTTAGAAAGATATAGGCTAACTAAAGACAGTCAACATGTATTTGTTAAAGGCAAATCTTGCCTTGCAAATCTGATAGAATTTTTTGATGAGATGACGGAATGGGTGGATAATGGTAGCGCAGTTGATGTAGTTTACATGGACTTTCAAAAGGCATTTGACAAAGTGCCACATGAGAGACTTGTTAGGAAATTGAAGGCCCATGGCGTAAAAGGGACAGTGGCAGAGGTGGATCTCTGTTCGTGGCTGCGAGACAGAAAGCAGAGAGTTGTAGTGAGCGGCTGTTTTTCAGATTGGAGGGAAGTGAGCAGTGGTGTGCCACAGGGATCGGTTTTGGGACCATTGCTGTTTGTAAGCTACATCAATGATCTGGACTTCGGTGTAGGGAATACAGTTTCCAAGTTTGCAGATGACACTAAGTTAGGAAGAATAGTAAATAGTGAGGAGGATAGTAGCCATCGGCAAGAGGATTTAGACAAATTGGTAAAGTGGGCAGACACATGGCAGATGAAGTTTTAATGCAGAGAAGTGTGAGGTGATGCATTTTGGGAGAAGAAATGAAGGGAGGCAATATAGGCTAGATAGTACAATTGTAAATGGTGTGAAGGAACAGAGAGACCTGGGGATTTGTGTTAGTGACTCGATGAAGGTGGTCGGACAAGTAGCCAAGGCTGTTAAGAAGGTATAGGGGATACTAGGCTTTATAAATAGGGGTATGGAGTACAAAAGTCAGGAAGTGCTGACTAACCTCCATAAAACTTTGGTGAGGCCTCAGGTGGAATACTGTGTTCAATTCTGGTCACCACACTACAGAAAGGATGTGAAGACATTGGAAAGGTTACAAAGAAGATTTACTAGGATGGTGCCAGGATTGAGGGACTTCAGCTAGGAGGAGAGGCTAGATAAGATAGGTTTATTCTCTCTGGAGCAGGGAAGATGGAGGGGAGACCTAATAGAGGTTTATAAGATCATGAGTGGTTTCGACAGGGCAAATAGAGAAAAACTATTTCCACTCGTGGGCGAATCTGTGACTCGTGGTCACAAATTTAAAATAGTTTCAAGGCGAAGTAGAGGGGAGCTTTGGAGAATATTTTTCACTCAGCGAGTTGTTCGAATCTGGAATGCATTGCCTGAAAAGGTGGTGGAGGCTGATTCGATAACAACTTTTAAAAGGGAATTAGATCTTTATTTAGGGAGAACAGGTCTATTAGGCTATGGGGAGCGGGCAGGGCAGTGGGATTGAATCGCTCTTTTCAAAGAGCTGGCACAGACTAGATGGGCCGAATGGCCTCATTTTGTGCCGTAAAATTCTATGAATCTATGAACCTATGATTCTATGTTGGGGGCAGAACGGCTGAAGGCTTGCCAGCCAATGGTGGGAAGGGTGGTTTGGTCGTTGGATTGACAAGCTGAGCGGAGGTGGCGGGCAGGTAGGAAAGGGAGTAGCAGGTCTTTCATGTTGCGTGGGGCGAGGTTGTGGAGGGCTTAAATGTGAGGCATTATATCAAATTCAAAAAAATAGTTTTAGTATAGGATATTGGGGATCGTTTGTTAGCTTTCTGGGAAGCTATAGAGCAAGATGCTATTTTATTAATCAGAATAATCCTTGCATATTTTATTGCATTTGATAACGTCATCGACACATCTCCAAGTGCTCCACAGAATGGGCTGTCGTGTGCTGCAGGAACGTGTGGAGTTACTGGGTAAATATACTAGAACATAAGCATCAGGAGGAGAGGTAGGACATTCGGCCCCTCGAGCCTGTCCCGCCAATAAATAAGTTCATTTCTGATATTCTCACCCAACTCCACATGTCCCGCCTTATTTGCATATCCTTTTATCCGTTGATCGATAATAAATCTATAAATCCCAGGCTTCAATGTTTTCAAAGACTGAGCATCCAAAGATTTGGTGGTAAAGAATTCCATAATTTAACTAACCTCGGAGTGAACAATTATTTTGTCAACTCTGTGCGAAATTGCTGACTCCTAATTTTAAGTATATGACCCCAGGCTTTAGTTTCTCCCCCCCATGGGTCACTGTCTCCCACTGTCGATTCTGGAATGTCTCTTAGTAATCTTATACGTTTCTATAAGGACAACTCTCAATCTGCCATATTCAAGAGAATGCAGGCCTAGATTAATCAACCTGTCTTCACAGCTGAACTCCTTCTTCCCAGGAACAAACCTAGGTGATGATTCCCTAGGGGAATTAATTAGTTACTTCATTCACAGTTTCATTTACTTGGTGATGTTCCAACGTATAACTCAAACAAAATTACACTTGAATAGAGCTCATAGATTGAAGCCATCAGTTACATGTGGAATTATGACATGATCGATTCCCAGCATTATTATTATTATCATTAATATTAATGGAGAATTTCATAAAGTAACTATCCTGTGAGTGAAGAAGCATTTTGTCAATTCACTACGAAAGGGCTGGCCTGCTAATTTGAAGACTGTGGTTATCATTTCGCCAACCAGGGGAAACATTCTGCCGCTGACTACTCTATTTTGCCCCTTAATTTTCATATTGGCTTCGATACGATTCCCTATAATACTTCGATATTCTAGAGAATATAGACCTAGAGTGCTCAACTTATCGTCACATTTGAACCACCTTATCCCATGAACCAACCTCGTGGTGCACCCGTTTAAAGCGGTATTTCCTTTCTTAAATAAGGAGGCCAAACCTGCACACAATGTTCTAGGTGCGGTCTCAGGAAAGGCCTCTTCAGTTGTAGCAACACTTCCCACTTCTTATGTTCTAACACTTTTGTAATTAACGCCAACATGCCTTTTGCACAAAACAGACACATCTGTATTCTTCTGTTCATTAGTAAAACTAAGATTTTCCTGCGCCTCCCTCCCTCCACAAACTTTCATAATATGCTTTGCGTGTCAGATAAAATTTCAGCAAATCTATCTTTGCTATTCTATCAAGGCAATGCACGGACTTGCCTCCGCCTAACTCTCCGACCTGCTGTCTTCCTTTCTGTCTGCCCGTCACTCTGTTAGCGGGCTCTGGCCTGCTCCAATATCCCCATCCAAACTGCCTTACCATCGCTGGCCGGGCTTTCAGTCTCTCTGTCCGCACAATCTGGAACTCCATCCCACAATCGCTTTGCCTCACTTCCTCCCTTTCTTCCTTCAAGGTTGGTGTCAAGAACCCAATCCTCGACCGTGTCTCTGCATTACTAACATTCCCCCATTCTCCTACTCTGCTTTCCCCTGCCCTTATACCCCTCCACCACCATCCACTGGTCGGGTACCGACCTAATTTTTCAGCTGCTTGTGAAGTCCTCCCAACGTGAAAGGACCTCTATAAATGGTTTGGTGTTTATCAGATGTTATCATTGGTTAGAGCACTCGCTGTCCAAGCACGAGCACCAGAGGTGTGTTCGAATCCAGTCAGTTCAGTGGGAACCGTGGGCAAGTTTCGTTATTCCACACACACGCCTGATAATAATGCGTCTAAACAATTAAACTCGCTGATAAATAATATCGGCGATTTGTTAGATCCTTCCACTCATCTCCCCAGTGAGTGAGTGGGTGAGTGAGTGAGTGAGTGAGTGAGTGAGTGAGTCAGTGAGTGAGTGAGTGAGTGAGTGAGTGAGTGAGTGAGTGAGTGAGTGAGTGAGTGAGTGAGTGAGTGAGTGAGTGAGTGAGTGAGTGAGTGAGTGAGTGAGTGAGTGAGTGAGTGAGTGAGTGAGTGAGTGAGTGAGTGAGTGAGTGAGTGAGTGAGTGAGTGAGTGAACCAGGCATTGAATGAGTTGTAAAGACAATCGGAAAGCGGATATTGTTGGTGTTGTTGAAAAGTAAATTTTGACCAACTATGTTCCCCAAAAAAGAAGAAATATCCAGTTTTTAAATTCTTTCTTATGGGGCGATGTATTCGTTTAACGTTTCTCCGCAAGGACGGGGATAATGGGAGAGCGAAGTTTGGTGCATCACAAAAGATGGAAGTAGAAAATCTAGCAAAGCATTTGATGTTTATTTGTCATTTAAACCGTTGGTTTACACCATAGAATCATAGAATTTTACGGCACAAAAGGAGGCCATTCGGCCCATCTAGTCTGTGCCGGCTCTTTGAAAAGAGCGATTCAATCCCACTGCCCTGCCCGCTCCCCTTTCTACAACACCGTCTAGCTTGTGTTGTAGAAAGATTTAAATTGATTGTACATTTTTCTGCAAATGTTATGCGCTCTGCGTAGCGACCCTGCGTATAAGGCGATGTATAAATACAAGGGATTGCTGTCTGTGGAATCCTGTGCTCTGTGGGCAGTGAGCTATTTGCTGTTAATCTGCTTGAAATAATAATAATAATAATAATAATAATAATCCTTGCGTGCTGGTGAGGGACCGGATGTGGTGGAAGAAGGATAGGTTAGGGTCGTACCTGACCCCAAACTGGCGCACGTTTTCGGAGTGTTTTAGTTGATATCGTTTGGCGTCATCTTCAATCCCAAACGATGTAAAAGCTACATAATGCGAACATGACATGGTTTCCATTTTCAAGTAGACAGTTGTGGACTGGAGATAATAAACGCAATAGCAACTGTCACTGGCGATGAGGAAAGCATTTACAATCAAGCTGTGTCAATAATAATTCTTTAATTTGCAAACTGGCATTTTAGCATCTTCTTGATCTCTTCTCTAAACTTGCTCTGTGTCAACACATAGATACAAGTTTTTGTACAGGAGCCCAGTAGCTGAAGCATGAATCCAATTTGTTGGACGATATACGGAGTGCTAATGTCTGTCGGTTTATTTTGGTAGTTTGTAACTGCCCATTTTAAAGCATGCACAACATTTGTCATCCACAAAATTACAAAACTGCCGGATATAGCGAAGAGCAAAATGATGGATTTTCTCCGTTTCTCCATCTCGGGATCAGTCTGGTTATTCCCTCTGCTGTCACCCCGGATTCTCCTGCGGGCTCTGCTGGCCACTAAAATGTGTCTGATAGTCAGGGCGTTGACGAAGGTAATGAGAACGCATACTAGTATAGGATTGAACGCACGGATCAACAAATCGAAAGATTGCCAGTACAGGGAAGTGTATATACTGGGGTTTATGATGCAGTACTTTGGTATATTATCCATAACAAGCGGAACATAAGCAAAATAAATCGGAATGCATTGCACACAGCTGAGCACACACATTGTTGTAATAACCAAACTGGCTGTTTTTACAGAGCAATATCTGTGCTTTATTTTCTGGCAACAAATAGCGACATAGCGATCAATGGTGAAGGCGGCTGTTAGCCACATGGAACATAGAATGATGGAGGTCAGCAGAACGTTTTTCAATCTGCACACTGCGGTATAGGACAAGAAGCTGAAGGGGAAATAAATGTTGTTGATGCGGTTCAGTATCACATTGTTGATAATCGTCATTAGATCTGAGCCGGCCATGGCCATCATATAGAGAGTGACGACTTTGGAGAGGCCACACCTTCCCTGGGAAAGGATTACAATTGCCAGCACATTAACTAGAAAAAGTGAAAGAAAAAATTGTGACAAATCTTGTGACATCAGTTTAATTGAGCTCTGATTAAAGAAAATTGATATCAATAACATCTAAGCCGAGGAGTAAACGCTCCGGAGTTGGTAGGTGATTCCATTCCATCCCCTACCTGATCCACCGTGTGGTCTTGGACTCTTGTCCAAATTAAAACATAACAGTCTCATGGCTGAGCAGGTTCGCGTCAAATCATTCGAATCATGTTCATGAATACAAGTTGCCACGTCACGTTTGAATGCACAAAGCTTTGTGACAATTGATATCAGATTTCCCAAGAGAGCAGAAGGTACAAGTGTATCCATATATATCTATATCTATATCTATATCTATAGACATATATATTGGTTTTGATGAATTGATATCCTCTTCAGAAAACAAATCTTTTTTTTTCCCCATGGTTGTTGTATACGTGTCGGTCAACACTGAGCTTCTGGACTCCACAACTTTCAACAACAAGCAAATATATAATAACCCTCACAGCTTCCTGTGAGGAAACATTCTATATTTCTCCGAGACTGACCGTTTAGCTGTTAAATGTGATGGCTTAAAACAGCATATCATCGTCTCTGTCCTGAAATATTTTACACCGGGCGT
Source organism: Hydrolagus colliei (assembly GCA_035084275.1). Taxonomy (NCBI): domain Eukaryota; kingdom Metazoa; phylum Chordata; class Chondrichthyes; order Chimaeriformes; family Chimaeridae; genus Hydrolagus; species Hydrolagus colliei. The sequence continues at coordinate 200,230 of JAYJKW010000262.1, read as the reverse complement.
GATTATCTGCATGCAACGCGGCTCAGTCATCAAAATAATCCTGGGTTTGTATAACACAATAGGGTTAATGTCGTATCTTTCAATCAATGGCGAGGAGGTCCACTGTAACACAACAAGCATTGACATAGTGCTCTTCAGGCAGGCGACTAACAGACTGGAGGCAGCGAAATATATTCAGGGATTTAATACACAGCCCAAAAATATAGATAAATTCACTTTGCTGTATATAATGTGAAGCGCTGTGAGACACAATAATACTAATCTTAAGGATTAGCATTTAATATCGCGCATTTATCGTCTTCTCGACTGTGTCTCAAAGTGATACCAATTCCCCTTTTCCAATGCCCTCCTCGCCTGTCTCCCCTCCTCCACAATACACAGAGTCGATTTCATTCAGAACTCTGCAACCCACATTCTCACCCGCACCATACTTCGCTCCCCCATTATCCCAGTCCTTGTCAGACTTCACTGGCTGACTGTCCCGGAGAGGATCGACTTCAAGATCTTCATACTTGTCTTCAAATCTTTCTACTGCTCTGCACCCACCTACCTCTCTGATCTACTCGCTTTTCAAACCAGCTCCCGTTGCTTTCGCTCCACCGTGTCTGGCCTCCACAATATCCGCCGAATCCTCTGCTCCAACCTCGGTGGCCGTGCGTAAACCCACCATGCCCAGAGGCTTTGGAATTCAGAATATACTGTCAAGTGAATTGACTGTATATTTGTGGGTGGAATGCGGCAGCCATGAGCAGAACGCAGCAATGTCCCCACAAACAGTCCTGAATTCAAATGACCGATTTATTATAGTTTGTTTAGTCGTACAATTATCAGTCGTGTGGAGAAAGGAAACTTGCCGAAAGTTGATCACTGACTTGGCTAGATAGTAAATGCTGGTCTCACGTTTTCAAGACGAGTGCTCTAAGCCACTGAGGTAAAGGACTCGACATCTAGAATACGTGAAAAGCTGTATATCAAACGGAATTATTATTATTACTATTATTATCACTGTTGAATGGCGAGAATTTATCCAACGTTTTATACGGGCTCTACAACAGCTTACATTTACACAGGAAACTTCACAAGGGGTAGTTTCTCGGAGCACTTGTTAATAGAGGAGAGTGACACTGAGCCACCGGGAGGTGAATGTGAACTTTGTCGAAAGAGAACGTCTTCGGGTGGGATTTCAGTGAAGGGGCAAACCGGATTTGAATTGAAATTTGAATTCAACCCCCGGCGTTTAATAGCAGGATGTCACCCCTGGTCTTACGATTTTCGTCATTTTACTAACCGTCTTTACAATTTGTCAAACTGAATCAGACCTTACTTCAAACTTTCCAACTCAATAGATTATAGATAAATTGTATAATAGTAATAATCATTGCATTTGAAACAGCGCTTTTCACATCTACTCGACGTCCGAAAGAGATTCACCGAATATACTACAAAGTGGATTGTCTGTATATATTTGTGAGCGAATAGCAACCAATTGAGCACAGCAGTGTCCCACAAACAGTCGTGGATTGAAATGACCAGTTCTACAATTGTGCTATTTTTTGGGCGGAGGAATTATTATTAGGCGTGTGGGGTAAGGAAGCTTGCCCAAGGCTTTGCCCTGACCTGCCTGCATTCGAACACAGATCTCCCCAGCTTGGTCTCCCCAGCTTGCAAACCAAGTGCCCTAACCACTGAGCCACAGGAGCTCCAAAAGAGGTAACCAAGAGGTTCTCTTCGAGTAACCACTCCGGCCCTTAAAGCATGAGAGAAAGATGATGAAAGAGACAAAAGGGGAAGGAATCTGGTGTCTGTATGTATTACCAGGTACACCAATAGCTGCGAGAATTGGATAGTAAATAGCTTCAACGTCAAGAATTTCTGGATTCCCCATGTTTCAGTGAGCAAAGTGTGCCTATCGTTGTGAGACACAAGCTCTCCGACAATCAGAAGGTACAGGTAAATGCATTACTATTTATAGAGAATATACTTGGCTCTGGAGACACCAAGGTAAATTATGTCATTGTCATTTTCATTAACCATGCTTGTTTGAACACAGCATCTAAAATAGTACCAAAGAATAAGCCTTCAGTTTAATGTAGCACTTTCTCACATCAACATTACACCTTACAGTGCTTCATTCGCACATTGTGCTGTGAAATTAAATTAAATGATTTTTCTTGAGCGACCTGCGATCCATCACAGGTTTCCCACGAATAGTCGGAGATTTATTGATTAATTTGTTAGTAATATTTATGAATCAACCTTTCCTCCCTTATGCAATCCTACAATCGACTAACGTATGCTTGCTACGTACTGTTGGCTAAACACTTGCGTTTATTGTAAGGAAGCTTGATGGATAATCAAACCCAGTTCTCTGGCTTGCGTGAAGAGTGTTTCAATTATAGAGCTGTGGGATTCAATACATAATTTGGAGAAGCAAACAGAACATAAACAACTTGTAGCACACGGGGATGACATAAAGATGGAGAAAGAAAGGGCATGGTGGATGGATAGATAGAGATTTCTCTGAAGTTTCGGTGTTCATTCGCTATAAGTGCGGCCAACATTGGTGGAAACGGTAGCTCGATCCACTGCAAAAGGCCGGAGGCAATCCAATCCATAGAAATATAGAATAACGTTAGAGAATGCAGTTATTTGGAAAGGGGTGCGAGGAGGTGTATTTGGAAAGTGAAGAATGCCTCGTTGAGTTGGCAATCAGACAAATTGAGGAAATGGAGGAAAACAAAGAAATGTATGCACAACAGTGCAGCCTCATCCCATCCTTTAATATTGCAAAGCTGATCTGTCACTCAACTCTAATTAGCCACCCTCTCTATTATCCCTTAAATAACTCATACCTATTCACTAATAGAAACACCGGGAAACTCCTGGAACACACAGAGGTCAGCTAGCATCTGTAAACAAAACAAACCGAGTTAGCATTTCGGCTACATGATATTGCGTCAGAATTGTGGCAGGTTGGGATCGAGATGCTCTTGAGGAATCAAATAGGTTTTGGGTGTCAGGACACCGAAAGCAACGTGGACAATTGTGGAGAGGACAGAAGATGATGGTTAGGGAGATGTTTGTGTTGTGAAAAAACGGCAAGTGGAGGGGTGGAGTGTGGATGGATTGTAACATCAAATTAGAGAAGAACTGCTGAAAATGCAAAACAAAAATGGGGGAGAAATTGCAACAGATCAGGAAGACAAGCGAGAGAAAATGTGTGTCTCGAAACGGTTGATGTCAGAATGAGCACAGAAGAGGGGATGAGGACAGTGAGCTATTATGCTCTGAAATTGCTTAAATCAATATTTGTGATGAGAGGGCTGTAGATATCTATCCACTCAAGTGTTTAAGAAGTGAACAGCTTCAGCATCCATAGCATTTTGGGGCAGAAGGTTCCAAATCTCTAATTACTTTGCGTGAAAAGTTACTTACCAATTTAATTTATATGTGGGCTAGCTATAACTTTCAGATAATTTTGCAAAATCTCAACCAGTTTCCACTCAGCACTCTAATCTCAATGGAATAGAGACTTGTTTCATAATTTATCCCTATTCACTCGGTAATTATTCTGGTGTTTATTGGATATCCCCACACCAGAGCCAAAATATCCTTCGTTAGGAACGATAGCTATAACTGAACTATGATAGGTCGGATCTATCCAACGCTCACCTGTAGAGTTTAAACATCACTTTCAATCCTTTACATTCTGTTTTCCTTGAGTTGAAGGGAAATATGCCACGTATCATTTTAGTAACTTTCTCTGATTCCGAACTCGTTTTAGAGATTTGTGTACATGGACACCCAATTCCTTTAACCTTACACAGTTCATGGATTCTCAATAAGTTAAAAAAAGGTATTGCTATTTTGGGAAACGTAGTGGATATGAGCTGACCTCCACATTGAATTCTTTTTCCCACAGTTTCGTCCACTCAACTAATCTATCTAATACACTTTGTATTTGTGTAGTCTCCTCTTCATGATACACCGTGGCTCCCGGGAAACACTATTGGTTGCAATTTTACCTCCGATTCCCAGCTCTTGTGCTGTTGCTAATAAATAGCTGTTTGGAAAGTCGTCCAATTTCTTTCAAGAGCCCATTTCGGCGTCAAACATAGACGCTCTCTTATCGACCATCATTATGCGCTTGTTGAATGTTAAACATTCCAATTGGAATAGTCACGCATGACCCACATTTCACAAATCCTTGCTGATTCTCTGTCATTACAAAGACATCTCTGTCTTTGTTCAGATAGATGTGGCAGGGTAGAGATTATAGTAACTGAAGATAAGACAATAGATTTATTCTGTCGTCAAACATACAGTAAAGATTTTCGGTGCACGACCGTTCGTTAGAACTGAAAAACTGAATTGAGGTCTGACGAAGATCCTGTGAGATTAATGTAAATTGATAAAATGTTGACAGTGAAGACTATTGTGAAAATATCAATCAATCATTCAAATAAATCTTTCATTCATATGCCTCCTTTCAAATCGAAAGGATTTTCAATTTCGATTTCAAATCGAAGAGCCTGATGCTAAAATAAAACGTACCAATGTCATTCTTCAATATATTCAAGGACTGTTCGTGTAACGCCTATGCTGAGAATCTTGTAAATTCACTGCCGTCCGACAGAAATAGTGTTTCCTCAAATCTGCGCAAGAAAACCGACTCCTAATCATAAAATTATGAACCCTAGTTATAGTTTCGCCAAACAGTGCTAACATTACTCAACTATCTTATGCCCCTTAATAATCTTATACGTTTCTATCAGATCACGTATAACTGTAAGATAATCGAGAGAATGTTGGCCTAGATTAGTCCACCTATCCTCATATCTCATTCACCTCATCCCAAGCACCAAGTCATTGATTCTAAGATGCACATCCTTTCTTACATAAGGCGACGAACAGTGCACACTATATTCAAGGTGCGGTCTCATCAGAAGCCCATAAAACTATAGCATGACTTCCCTGCACTTATATTCTAACACTTTTGTACTGAATGCAAAAATGCTATTAGCCTTCCTAGTGGCTTGCTGTAACTGCAAACTAACTGTTTGCAATTTTTGTACAAGGATATCCAAATTCCACTGAACACGAGCCTTCTCTAGTCTCTCCCTTTGCAGAAATAATCCGCTTTTGAGTTTCTGTTACCGAGGTGAATAGCTTCACACGTCCCAACACTAGATTCAATCTGCCACTTTCTTGCCCACACACACAGCCTATCCATAGTCTGTTGCATTTTGTTTGTGTCGTCCTCGGATCTTTCACTCCCTCCTATCTTTTCATCATCCGCGAATTTAGATATTATAAGTTCTAAGCCGTCGTCCGGATCATTGATATAGATGTTAAATATTTGAGACCCAAGCACTGATCATTGTGTTACTCCACTAATCCCACCCTGCGAATATAAGTAGGACCCGATTCTCTCTACTCTCTACTCTATTTCCTGTTAGCCAATCTTCAATCCATGCCAACATATTGCCTTTAATCTCATGGGCATTAAGATTCCTCATCAGCCTTTTATGTTGCATCTTGTCGTACATCTACTGAAAATCTAAATACATTACATCGACTGTTTCTCCCCTATATACCCAGCTAGTTACCTCCTTTGTCAAGCTTGACATCTCCTTTGTAAAGACTTTGTTGACTCTGGCTTGTCATGCTTTGGTCTTCTATGTTCCACAGAAAGACACCCCTATTTATGCATTCTAGAGTGTTCCCTCCCATTAGTGTCAGTCTAACTGGTCTATAGCTCTGCAATTTCTCTCGCACACCCTTCTTAAATATTGGTGTGACGTTAGCGATCTTCCAATCAATGCGACCTGTTCCAGAATCAAGAAAGTTCTGGAAGATTAAGCACTATGTCTTCAGCCACCTCTTTAGAAATCAGAGAATGCAGGTTATCAGCACCGAATCTTCTCTTCTCCTTTGTTGGGTGTACAGAATACAACTATAATAGATCTGCCAATCCCTTGTCGATTTAAAATGATATATGCCTGCCTGTTAGTATATTCGGACTCGCTTTGAATTCTGCTCACTTCCCATATTTCTAGGTTGCATCAAAGAGTACCTGGCTTCTGTAACGCTGCAATCACAGCAACAATGGAGGCCATGTTTTCAGCCATTGAATATTCACAATCAGTAATGCCTGCATCTCGTTACTCTCCCTTTCCTTCTCATTTGCCATCTTTACTACGCTACTGAACTGTCTATAACCATACTTTATGCTGATCTCCCCTTTTGGTACGAATCACCGTCAAGCTCAGGCACTGTTAGTAGCTCAAATACTACAGCGTGTTTGACTTCAGCAGCATGAACACAGCATGATATTATTCACATCTATTTTCGAAAATAATAATACAATTAAATCCTTTATCATCACGAAGGTATCTGACAAATGGTTGAGGCGATGGAGGCACTGGACTAGGAGTAGCGATTAGCATGCTGTGACTGCAGTAAAAATAATGAGCAAAAATGTTAAAATTAGGAACAATAATTATTATTCATGCGATTTGAGAGGCTACCCTTATCATGTAAGTGAAAGCTGTTGTCGATATCGCTTTGCTCTTTAAGCTTCTCGGCGGAATACAAATCTTGGTAAATGACCCACCGTGTTTCCCTTCAACCAAAAAGTAGAAACGGGGAAAGTAACCTGTGGCGGATGAGGGTAAAACATAGGTGTAAAACTTCTGCAACTGGCTCCTCAGAAATAATGAGGTAGCAAGAGTTCGATTATTTTAGGTAGAATTCCGATAGATATTTGCTGGAAAATAATTTCTCAGTGTACGCTATTATGACACAGAGGTTCTGCACCATCTGCCAGGACAGTAAACCAGATGGACTTGGCCATCTTTCGTCCTGCAAATTCCTTTGCTCTGATAAGAATTCTTGGATTTTGATATCGTGCCTTGTTACGGTGGTGACAGCTCGAAGTGCTTCACAAATTAGCCAGTAAAGTGCTGGAAAATGGTATGTAGTAGATTGTTGGCCAGAAATCTGGGATGAACACCCATTTGTTTTCAAGAGTACCACGTGAATGCTGGCATGCAAGGGAACATGAAGACAGTTCAACACCTAAACGTAAGCGTGACACATCGAATTCTGCACCGAGGGGTCACTTTAGACAGTATAATCCGAATTCACAAGGTGGGGCTTGAAAGCACCACCATGTGGAGGTACTGTGGTTCAGTGGTTAGAGCACATGTCTTGCAAGCTCGGAAGATCAAGTTGGGGAGACCTGTGTTCGAATCCAGGCACGTCAAGGCGCAAGCCTGGGGAAGTCTCCTTACTATACACACACACGCCCAATAATATTCCTTCCAAAACAAACCACAATAATAAAATTGGTCACTCCAATCTACGACTGTTTGTGGAGCACTGCTATGCGCAAATGGCTAACGCGATTCGCCCACAATGAATTGACTGTAGATTTGTGGGCGATATACTGCAGCCAGTTTCCCGCAACAGCGTCCCCACAAACAGTGGTGGCTTGAAATGCTCACTTTTTGACGGGTGAGGTATCACGGGAGACGGGCGATCCATCTGCGGTGGAAGAAGGCAGTCCTGTTGAGTGACCGACTGAATGGGGGGGGAGGAAGGACTGTTGGGGGTCGCACATGACGCCAAGCTGGTGTACGGTTTCGGAACGTTTTAGTTAATGACGTTTGTCATCATCGTGCATCTCAAACGATGTAAATGCTACATGATGCCAACAGGACACGGTTTCCGTTCTCAAGTAAACAGTTGGAGACTGGCTAATATAAACGCAACAGCAAATGACACTGGCGATGTGGAAATCAGATACAATCAAACTGTCTCAAGAATAATACTTTAATTAGCAAACGGGCATTTTAGACAGATCCACTCTTAGATCCACTCTAAGGCACAATAAAATATAAGCCAGTGCAGGTCACATTCCCAGTTAAATGTATGATTGTGTTTCTGTCTTTCATGCAGCCATCACAATTACCATTGTGGTCCTGGCGGAAAGAATGTGTGGATTCTCCAAATGTGTCACCCGCTACCTGGTCGCAATGGCTGTTGCTGATCTGCTGGTCATGGTTTTTCATGTGATCCTGTACGAGACAATTTATATTTACATTACGTATTCACCCATATATAAAACAGCCATTTGTCGCCTGCACCTGTTATGCTTTGCTTCATTGTAACTGATATCTCTGTCTGGCTGACCATGACCTTCACCTTCGACCGATTCACTGCTATATGCTGCCCAAAGCTCAAAACCAAGTACTGCACGTCGAGGACAGCGGATCTGGTTATCTGGACAATCTGTGCAATTTTTTGCTTGGAGAACATCCCCCTGTGCTTCATGTTTGAACCACGGATGGTAGTCAATGGGCAGTCCAGGTACTGCTCCGTCAAACTTATTGTTTACACCTCTCCCCTTTGGAGGACCTGGTTCGATTTTTTTTCAAATCCACTGCTTCCCTTCATCCTCATCCTCCTCTTCAACACCCCGACAATCAGGCATGTGTTGGTGGCCAGCAGGGTACGCCAGGGTCTGCGGGGGGCTGCGATGGGGAGGGACGAGGAGATAGAGAGTCGGCGGAAATCCATAATCCTGCTCGCTACCATCTCGGGCAGCTTTGTGTTGCTTTGCCTCACCTACATGGTCACCTTCATCTTTGCGATTGTTACAGAGTCCAAGATCCTGGAGGCTGACAACAACAGTCCTTTCACCATTGCTGAGGAGGTGGGTTACATGTTACAGCATCTGAGCTCCTGCTCCAATACCTTCATCTATGGTGTGACTCAGACCAAATTCAGGCAGCGGCTCATATCCGTCTTCACTTACCCCATCACCCGCTTACTGGTCCACTCGCATAATCCAATTTAGATTTGCTGCCTAGTTCTGCCTTGACAACACAGACATACACATATACACACTCAGATACATACACACAGACATACACACACAAGTCCATACACACAGACACATAAAAACATATATACGTTTTGTGGAATGTTATTTCTGGATTGAAGAATACTCTTCAATCTGCATTTCGAATTTCAATTGCCTCCTATATAGTTTATAATACTGTATTTGTGTTCTTTATATTCTGTTACCATTGTCTATCTTCATTGCATTCATCTTACCTGTATGTAGTTAGTTTGCATTATGTGGGAAAAGCTGATTTGTGGAAGAGTTTGTGCAAAAGAAAGATCTCCAAACATTAATACACAAATTGTCTGAACGAATCGAATTACTCTACATACTTTGCAACAGTCAATGCAGAAGGGGAGAATATAATGATGGCATCCAAGCAACACAGATACTAAGTTCTCAAAACATGCCAGCAAAACAACAGCAACAACAAAAAAAATGCATTCATGCAGCGTCCTTCACATAGTATAGCTTTGTATAGCTTTCGACAGTCAGACACCGAGTCAGCAGGATGGGAGAAGCAATGGAGCTGGGGAGTCCAGTGAGAAGGACATGAGAATGGTCCAGCTACAATGTGACGATTGCATCCATGAGGATTTCGAAGGTTGTGGGTGTGAGGTAGGTATGGTGGTGGGCAATTTAACGGTGGAGGTGGGAAAGAGTGTTTCTATTCAACGAATAGATGTGGAATAGACTGTAAAGCTGCTCTTCGAAATGGATGCCTAAGTTGCGTTTGGTGATTCTGAGGGCGAGCCCAGGGAAGTTGAAGTTTTGAAACCCACAGGAGAGAAATTGTTGACCGGAGCCAAAGAGTATGGCTTTCGTTCTGCTGACATTCACCTTTTGAAAATTTGTCAAATTAGTTGAAAGAACATCAGTGAAGATGGATTCACAACCTGGTTTCATCCACATATATGTGAATGTTAACCTCATGTCTACAAATGAAAATGTCGGCAGGAAGCATCTCGACAACAAACAGAGCAACATTCCATGCTACGAGACATTCAATATTTGAAAGAGAACTGATGTTGGTTTTTCAATTGAGCTATGGATAAAATAAACATGTAATACTCTACCTCCTTGATACCACAGCCCTTCAGTGCTGAACCAAGTGGTATCTCAGTCATGTAGGACAATGCAGGTGAGAGAACAACCAGCCTGTCTTATTTTTACAATTGCAGGGGACATTTATGCTAGGATTTTTTTCAATTAGCTCCAGTAGATTCTGAAAACAAAAGCCTTGGCCCTTGTAATATTACCAGCTGGACAAATAGTTGAAAGATAATTAAAAGTATAGCTTAATTGGGGAGCTGATTTGGGAGAAGAGGTGCGTCCGACAGACGCAGACAAATCTAACCCTCTCACAAACAAACTTAAACAACACGACACAAACTGATCACTGCCAAAACTACCCGCGTCTCCTCTAGACTCAAACATAAGCCTCCACATACACAAACAAACCTACACCGCACGCACAAACTTAACCCCCCCACACATTCATATACAAATCTTCTTACCAACACAAACAACCTACCCGTCCACACACAAACCCATCCCCTACCAGCTACTCAAACACAACCCACATGAAACACGGGTATGTGGGGGAACCGCACAGGTTCTGACAGCGTTGTCTGGAACAGGCAATGCACGTATTTAAAGTTAGTATCCCAATAGTGTTGAAACACATACGCATATCTATTGTGACTGATTGACTGCTTTTCCTTTGTCAACGTTTTACAAATTTTGCAGTGACGGAATATTGTTTTAAACAAAGTTACTGATTCAACATGTAGAGAGATGGTAATTGCATTCTCCGTACTTGGATGTTCAAAATACTTAAATAATAATACTTGTATTTTGACACAGCGCTTTTCAATTGTTTTAGACGTATCAACTCGCTTCATTGGTTACACTGCAAAGTGAATTGACTGTATATTTGTGGGAGAAACGCAGAAGGCAAATGTGCACATCGGGGTCTCACCATCAGTCGTAGATTGAAATAACCAATTTATTATTAATTTTTCTAAGGGAATATCATTTCGATTTTGATCAAGAACAACATCATAGACCTCTTAGAATTATGAAAGCCTATGCTACAAAGAGAGGAAGGAGAAATGGTGAATGGCTTCTATTTGCTGACTGAAGGGAAGTACAGAATGGAGTCTACAATCTATCGGTATTTCGAACTCCTCTCATTATAATACGCAACTGACGTAAATAGAAGGAATTCGATATACCTGTTTTCGGTTGACCCAAATCTAAGGAAAGTTGTACATTTATCACAGGAGATTGGACGCGGACATTCCAAGTTGATGAAGTGTGTAGACCATGGCAGATTAAATGTAGTATGGAAAATGCAAAGTGGTTCATTTTGGCAGGATATACAAGGATTGTAAATATACATCTTATGGTACAATCAAAAGGGGGATTCTACAACAAAAATAGACTTCGGGATCCATCTGAGCGAATCGTTGCCTGTGGATCAACCGGAAAAACATTTAGCAAAACATCATTTGTGGGGAAGTTACTGCAGTCTGAAACATACACAGGCTTCTGGTAGGGCGATGTCACAAACTCACCAGAATGGTAACAGAGGGAAAAAAATCATTAGAATAATAAGATGTATAAACCTAGTCTCTATTCCATTGAGAGTACAGGGTTGATGTTTCATCCGATTCAGATTTTAAGACTAAAGTGATTTGTTAGAGTAGATACAGTTAATCTACTTCCTCTTGTTGGTGAATGCATAGACAGGGGACGTAACCTAAGCACGGTCATTTTAAGGTCATTTAAAGTGTGAAATTTGCTGGCAGGTATGCATCTTTAGTTACTGCGCATCAGTATCCATCCCGCTCGAAAGCCCCTGGATGATGAATCCGTTCATATCTTCAGGAACGACGCGAGCAAAGAATGTGTTAGGTCAGTATTAATTGAAACTGGGCATTGTAGTTCACTGTACGAGGTACAGGTCAACTATGAACTTATATAATGTAAAACAGCATATGATGGCAGATTGCTTGGGTTTCCCTTCTGGGCTTAAACCACACCAGTTCTAGCGATGATCCAATGACTTCCCATAAGTGAACGGGTCGATTTAGAGGTAATCAAACTGGTTTCCATGTTTCTTCATGCCTTTGCATTTGGCCAGCTATCCGACTTGCTAACATCCCAGGCTTCAATCCACTTCCTCCCCTCTGTTGGCTTTGTGTTTCCGCTTGTCGTTGTGCCCCCATTTCAATGGTGGCCACGTTTTTACTGCATACGACCAAAATGTCCAGGAGATTAATCCTCCATCCCTATTACTTTTCATACCCATCCACGACTTCATGTCATATTTCAAGAGCTTCCTATTCAATAGTTTCTAAGTTGGCATCCCATTAGCCACGCCACGACGCCATCCACCACCACTGTCCAGCTATCTGGAATGCTACACGTGCCCTATAATTAAGATTAGTTGTTTTAGATGTCATGTTAAATGGCGACAATGCATGTTGAGCCCAATATCGAACCTGCGAGTTGTCCTCCTTTGGCTACCCATCCCACTGTGGATTGAAGTCTCCACCCTGTGCTTCTTGAACCTCATCCAGAAATCCAACTGCCTACCCACAAACATGACCATCCCGCCTCGATTACCACACACAACCCAACACACCATGTAGCTCACAACCATTAGCGATACACTATATTCGGGTGATTCCCACAGTTGATTGTGACTCACAGCTGGGTTTTACCTTATCCAATTCTGCCTGAAAACGTATCTCTTTGTCTGTGCCAAGACCATCTTCCACACCTTGTTTAAATCCAACCCTCATCTCGGTATTGTCAGTATTTTTGTTGTTAAGCGTTGTTTTATAGTCTTTCCTCCAAAATGTAAATTTATTAAATCAATGTAAATGTGTGCTAACGGTGACAATGTTTTGGTAAATGAATTTTGTAAACTCGCTTTCACATCCTTGAGCCGTCTCGTTGTTCATTGGTTGGCGGCCTACATTCCAAGTAAGAGATCTCGTTTTTATTTCATCCAGGGCTAAACCTTGGTTAAGTAATTCTACAAGTCTGATAATACTCCCTCATGAAAAAAGCTGAGAAGCAATAAAGTATAGCATTACCTTGGGAAGGAAAACCAGTTTGGAGAAGGTTCAGGAAGACAGGTTGGAAAACAAACACAACAAAATTACATCGATGGAGCGCCTTCGATCGGGAGAATGTCCGAAGGCGCTGAACAGGTATGTCTGGACCTGAGCGGGCATGGTGGTGGAGGTTCATGCTACCGGCAGCGGGAAGGAGAGTACAAAGGGGGGAGGGTTAGGAGGGCAGCAGAAGGCGCGGTCGACAAGGAAGTTCATAAGACCGGCCTCGAAGGAGGAAAGGAAGGATGTGAGGCGAAAGGATTGCGGCATATATTTCCACAGTGTAGATCTATTTTATTCAGTGGAGTCAAAAGTGCCGTACTGGAGACTAGAAGAGGATAAACTTGTGTTTGCACAGAGAAGTGTTCAGGCCTGGGACGACCTGAAATAAGGATGGCAGCAGATTCTATAATAGCTTCAATAAAGGAATCGGATTGGAAAAAAATAAAAAGGAAAGAACAAAGCTGGTGTGCGGGGCAAGGGTGTGGGAATTCGACAAGTTGGTACGATTTTCAAAGGGGAATGTTGGACGTTAGGTCTCCACAATACTGCAAAATTCTATTTTATATTCGAAAGTTGGATAAAGAAGCGTGTCAAATAACCAAACTTGGAATCTTGTTTGGCCCATTTCCCCCACACCAGGCTCCTCGACCACATCACATCAAACTTCACTAGGCTCCATTAGACCCCTTTCCCACAGAGAATCGATTTCAGGATCCTCGTCCTCAACTTCAAGTTGTCCCCCGCATGTCCTACGCCCTTAACCCTCCTACCTCTCCGACCAGCTGTCTGCCTATCAAACTCTCCGCTCCCTGCGATCAACGGGCTCCGGCCTTCTCCATGTCAACTGCACGAACCGCCCTTCAACACAACGCCCTTCAACACAAGTTGAAGTTGAAGTTGAGTTCAAACGTGTGTAACTCCACCGCCCAGTCCTTTTGCCATTCTCCTTCCCTCGCCTCCTCTTCGTCCGTGCCTTCCGCTGCCCTCTTCACTCTTTCCCTCCCCTCCTAACTGTCTTACGTCACTTCCTCCTACTCTGCAGCTCTCCCATTCTGGAGTCTCGTCCTGAATGCTCAGCGCCTTGGGACGTCTTCGCAATGCGAAAGGCGCTGTATAAATGTAATGCTGTTGTTGTTATTAATGTATCTTCCCTTTCCACCAGGCCTTCATACAATGAATAAAATAGATCCATAATGTGGATCAAACCCAGATCTATTGGTTGGAAGGCAAGCCGTCAACCACTGAACTACGAGACGGCTCAAGGATGTGAAAACGAGTTTTAAAAATCCATCTAACAAAACGTTTTCACCCTTAATAAAAATTTAGATTAATTTAACACATTTAGGTTTTGGAGGAAGGACAAGATTAAAAAAAAGGCTTAACAACAAAAGTACTGATAATACCGAGATGAGGGTTGGATTTAAAAAAGGTGTGAAACATGGTTGACAAAGAGATACGTTTTAAGGCAGAATTGGATAAGGTAAACCAAGCTGTGAGTCACAATCAACTGTGGGACACATCTAGATAGAGTGTGTTGCTAATGGTTGAGAGCTAAATGGTGTGTTGGTTTACGTGTGGTGATCGAGGCGGGGTGGTCATGTTTGAGCATAGGCAGTTGGATTTCTGGATGAGGTAGAAGAAGGGTGGAGAGTTCAATCCACAATGGGATGGGTAGCCAAAGGAGGACAACTCGCAGGTTCGATATTGAGCTCAACATGCATTGTCGCCATTTAACATGACACAAATAACAACTAATCTTAATTATGTGGCAACCCACACACCGTGTAGCATACCAGAGGGCTAAACAGTAGTGGTGGATGGAGTCAACGCGTGGCTAATGGGATGCCAACATAGAAACCATTGAATAGGAAGCTCTTCAAACATGACATGAAGTCGTGGATGGGCATGAAAACGAATAGGGATGGAGGATGAATGTTCTGGACATTCTGGTCGTATGCACTAAAAACGTGGCCACCATTGAAATGGGGGCACAACGACAAGCGGAAAGACAGAGCCAACAGAGCGGCGGAAGTGGATTGAAGCCTGGGCTGTTAGCAAGTCGGATAGCTGGCAAAATGCAAAGGCATGAAGAAATTTGGAAACAAGTTTGATTACCTCTATATTGACCCGTTCACTTATGGGAAGTCATTGGATCATCGCTAGAACTGGTGTGGTTTAAGCCCAGAAGGGAAACCCAAGCAATCTGCCATCATATCCTGTTTTCCGTTATATAAGTTCGTAGTTGATCTTTACCTCGTACAGTGAACCACAATGCACAGTTTCAATTAATACCCTCCCTAACACATCCTTTGGTCGCCTCGTTCCTGAAGATGTGAATGGATTAATCATCGATGGGCTTTCGTGCCAGAGATATGCAGGTGTGCAGTAACGAAAGATGAATACCTGCCAGCTAATTTCACACTTTAAATCACCTTAAACTGTCCACGCTCAGGTTACGTCCACTATCTTTGATTCCCCAGCAATTGGAAATAGATTAAGTGTATTTGCTCTATCAAATCACTTCATTCTTAAAATCCCAATCAGATGATTCATCAATACTGTAATCTCAAGTCAATGTAAATTAGATTTATATACCTTGTTATCATAATGAATTATTTTTTTGCCATGTTATCATTTTCGTGAGTTTGTGATATTGCCCCACAAGACGTTTATTGATCCACCCTGTTTTGCGATGCCTGAGACTAAATTATATCCCAGGTTAATTTCTGGCATGAGTGGACTGACCTATGAGGATAGGTTGAATAAACTAGGGCTGCACTCTCTGGATTATAGAAGAATTAGGGTGGATCTTATTGAAACATATAACATTCTTAAAGGGCTGTATAACGTAGGCAATGATGGACTGTTTCCCCTGTTAGGAGAATCTTTTAGCAGAAGTCACAGTCTTAAAATTAAGGGTCAGCCTTTTAGAACAGAGTTGAGGAAAGATTACTTCACTCAGAGAGTAGTGTATTTATGGAAGCCACTATCCCAGAAGGTTGTAGATGCACAGTCCTTGAACATTTTCATGGCTGAGACTCATAGAATTTTGATAAATAGAGGGATTAGGGGATATGGGGATAGGGCAGGTAACTAGAGTTAGGTGAGAAGATCAGCCATGATCTTATTGAATGGCGGAGCAGGCTCGAAGGGCCGAATGGCCTACTCCTGCTCCTAATTCTTATCTTCGTATATTGTTATTTTCTTACCCACCGTCTTGGAGTGTTACATTAAAGTTAATCGTTTCAATTTGAGTCAAAACAATCGATACTGATAATAATATTAATTCTTAGGGTTATCCTGATTGTTTTGAAAACTGAATTTCAACTGAATTGTACAAACTATAGACGTAGATTAGAAGAAACTGTATCTAAAGCTACAACAATAATCTGATCAATATTTTGATCCGTGTGTCATGATTCTGCTGTAATTTGAGACAACTGGTGGAACGTGGAGAAGTCTATATTGCAATAGTGAGGGGAATGTTAATGCTTGGAATAACTTATATATCCAGCAGAAACGCAATATATTAGCAGAAACGGAAGAGGTGAACTTTAGTGAAGCTAAATGGAACTCATCGATTTGGGTAGAAAAGACGAGGAAATGGTATTGATTGGCAGTATGTGAGGATGTGCAAATTATCAAAGGAATTTAGGAGCTGGTGGTGCCTAACCAAAAGAACAACAATAAAAACAGCACCATAAGAACGTTTCTGAAGCGCCTTTCTCGTCGACAGATTAATCAAATGCTTCAGGTATTATACCCTTCTTAGAATTGAGTGAAAAAAGTGTTTATGCAAAAAAGTTTCCTTTGGTGATTTGATAGTTAGACGCAGAGAGAAGAAAAGTCAACCAGCAATCCCACATTTGTGCAATTCATTCTTAATATTCCAAATGGAGCACGATGTTCAGATAAGGACATCATATCATGAAAGGCAGTAAGGTAATGGAATCAATGATGAGAAGATGTACACAATGATATTAGGGATTCGGGCCAATTTATTCACTGTACTTTTGGGGTTACCGGTTGTATGGTTGACATTCTACTTAACGAATGAACGAACATTCTAGCAGTTGAGATAGAACAAAACAGAATGTGTGATTGAGCTCATGGTAGCTTAGTTGGATTCCTGAAACTCAGCGGCGAGAGTACACGCCTGACAAGCATGAGATCTGTACTTGATTCCAGGCAGGTCAGGGCGAAACCGTGGGAAAGTTTCCTTATTCTACACGCCTAAAAATAATCATTCAAAACAAGAATTAAACCAAAGAAACTGGTCACTTTTGATCCACGACTGTTTATGGGACATTGCTGCGCACAACTGGCTGCCGCGTTTCCCCCGCAAATTAACCAACTCACGTTACATTATATTCTGTGAAGCTGTTCGAGACGTCGATAAGATGTGAAAAGCGCTGTATCAAATGCAAGATTTTTATTATTATTATCAGTAGTAGTAGAAGCAGTATTATTATTATTATTATTATAATTATTATTAAAAAGCTGTAGTGTTTGCATTGAGAGCAACATTTGCCAAGGTTCCACCTGACAGCCTTTGTAGAAACATTCGACACATAAAGGTTCTCTGTCGTTCGGTGATTATGAACCTAAGTATAGGAAGCAGTTGTATCTCTGGTGACAGGTGTACTGATCTTTTAGTGTGATGTCAGCTGTGTCCTATAGCACCGTTAGCCTCCCAGGCTGAGGAACTGGATATCCAACTCCAGCACAGAGTGGAAACCATTCTGTCATTGTGTTTCCAGCACAACACCGCAGGCAGGTGAACTAGAAAGAGGCCCCGGACACGCCTCACCACTGGCTGAACTCACTTGTCGGTCAGAGAATACTCAACAAGTATATTCAGCACTCACTGGGTGGAGGGCAGATGCCCTGAGCTTCCGTGAAACATCACAGTGAGCGGCACCACTGGGCGGCAGGGGGTAGGGGGGGATCGGGGTCGGCATTGGAGGTATCCAGGCAGATCAGGGAGGAACGCTAGGTAAGTTAATCCACACAACTAATAATACTGAGTCCAAAAAATATACAATAATAAAACTTGGTCACTTCTGTCTAAGTCTGTTTGTGAGGTATACTGCTGTGCTGAACTGGCTGCCGCTCTTCGCCCACAACTGTACAGTCAATTCACTTCAGAGTATATTCTATGAAACGATTTGACACGTTACTATGATGTGAAAATGCTAGGTCAAATGCAAGGATTATTATTATAACTATGTGCTGACTGGATTTGCAGCACATGAAACTGGTCAGAAAACTCATGCCTGTCCAAATTTCTCCCGCCAGCACCTCAAAACCCTGATCTCAACTAACAACCAAAGTTACTGACGCCAAACTTTAGAAACAGGCACACACTGACCACCATACACGAATGATTTCATGCCAGCTTTGTGTTGTTGATTACGGCAGTTTAAAATCAACTTATTCCCCCGTGAGCTCCAGTATACCTCCCCCCAAGGTATCAGTGATTGGTTCGAGAAACGAAACGCTGCTGTTGCTTCAGGGCATTGCGAAACACAACCTATTGTCAGTGGAGTAATCTCTGTGATATAAAGACTGGCAGGTTTGAATGCCTGTCTAAAGTGCTGTTACCGGCACTGGCAGTCGACACGCTGATCATAGACAATGTTGCGGGCTCTGGGCGATTACCCACTGCACTGGTTGCCTGTGATTTTTCAGGCAATGTTAGTTTATTATCCCATTCTAGCAATACTTGGGATAACAGGTAAATAGGTGTACATCGTTTGTGCATGTGTCGCGTTTTATACCACATATCTGCAAGAAAATCAAGGACTGCAAACAACAATAGAAATATTCTGAAACGAAAAATACTATTGCAGCTGGAAATCTGAAACAAAAATAGGGAGTGTTGGGAAAACTCAGCAGAATCTATGGAGAAATGAAATTGAGTCAGACTTTCGCGTCCACGACCCTTCATCGGAAATGTTATGATCTGAAGTGGCTGAATTCGATATTGAGGCCAGAGTGTTGTACGTTCCCGTGCAGATATATAAGATTTCAGCTCCCCTCCCCCTTTCCCGTCTCTCTGTTACAGAAGATTTATATTTTGTCACCATCAGAGTCATCGCTCCAGTCACTGTTTGTCGCCCAAGTATGTTGCCTGCCCTTCCCCAGTAACACCTGCGCTCCCCAGTCATGTTTCAGCCCACCACTTTTTGCTTCACACGGTTGTCGCCTCTCCAGCACATACATCAATACAGTTTCTCGTTTGACTACGATTTCTGTCCTTCCATTATCCCTTTTCTTCCTTGTCCTGCCTCGCCCTCTCTAAATTGTCCATTACTCTCCCTTCAAATATGGCTCAGTTCTGATGAAGGGTCGTCCAACAAAAATGTTGACTCGGTTTCCTTTCTCAATAGATGCTGCCTGACCTGCCAAGATTTCCCAACTCGCTCTGTTTTTTATTTGTAGTAACAGTCCTCTCTTTCCAAATGCGTCCGTGTTCTCTTTAAAATCCACGTAAACATAATGACGCTAGCAAATTTAGGACAGTGCGTCATCTAGTCGATGCAACACACTCCATTCCTTCACTGTAGAGTTGACACAGCCAATTTGTTTCTGAGTCTCCAAGATGTGATCGCACCCCACATCCGTTTGAATCAGAGACGAGCTTCTAAAAGTGGATCAGATATTTATTTAGGAAGAAGAGGTCTGTTAGGTTATGGGTAGAGATCTGGGCAGTGCGATTGAGTTGTTCTTTCAAAGAGCAGACACAGACCAGACATGCCGAATGGGCTCATTTTGCGCCATAAGATTCTATGAGACAATAATGTTGTGTTGGATTACAACAAATATCTGTGGTGATTTGATGAACTTGAGTGACTCCAAGCACACCCAAGTGAAATAAGTTCAGATCCGATCTGCCAACGGTTCAAACGAGAGACAAGAATGAATTGACTTTCCAGATATACCACCTGTAAGTAAAATGGGTTGCGATGGGGGAGGGTGTGATCGATGCGATGAGAGAAGCTTATCACTGGGCAGCGAGATTCTGCTTGGAAATACCAGGTCTGTGAGTAGGCTGAGAATCAGTCAACTGTATGGTACAGGACACGTATATAGGTTGGTTTGATGATAACTGAATATGTCTGTGCTGTCACATGTTGGATGGGAGCATAGCCATCACAGTGTTTGCGTAGATTCAGCGTTTGCTGGGATTGAAGAACATGTGGAAATGTTTGGATTGAGTTTGACGTTGTGACTGGAAGAGTTGGGGGCGATCAATGAGAAAAGATATAGCAGATGCCGTAAATTATTGGATTCTGATCAGACGTAGTGTACTTGAACTGCCGTAAATCTGTTTGTTTTGCTGAACGGATGGAAAGCAACAACTTTCGATTCGCACATTCAACGTCGAACTTGGTGTGATCAATGCGGTGGAGAATAGTTTCGTTGAGGATTTCAACCAACGAAGTCCGTCGCCTATTGTTATGGTAATGCTGTTTGACATTAACATGGAATAGTTAATGTACTTTGAAATAAATAGGGGCGGACATCCCGATGAACGATCCTATCTCAACACAAACAAACGTGTGACATTAGATGACTCGCACAATCCAAATCGTATGCCATCATAAACCTTCCATTTGGTGATAGTGCTTTTGAAATCTTATCGACCCGTGTTCGAATCGAAGCAGATAAGGGTGAATCCTTGGGCAAATTTCCTTATTCCATACACAATCTCACACAGACACACCTAATAATATCAGTCCAAAAATAGTGAAACAAAAATAAAAATCAGTCACTTCAATCCTCGACTGTTTTTCGGGAATTGCTTGTTCCGTTTCGCCCATAAAGACAAAGTCAATTCACTTTACCGTACAATCTGTAAAGCGCTCTGTGACACAGACGATAAAACGTGAAAAGCGCTACCTCAAATGAAAGGACTAATATAGTACTGTTATTAGTCTTTGTGACAGATCAGCCTGTTTCACGTCGTGCTATTGAAGAGCTCGAATCTTCTGAATCAGAAGCCAGGGTGCGTTCACTCTGCCTGGCTCTTCTTTTCAAATTTTCATACTTATTTGAGGCAAATGCCATCAGCTCACACAGCTCCGACTTCAATATGTTTGTTTGTTTTTCATTGTCTTACAGCGAATCTGTTGACCATTGTGGTCCTGTCCCGCGGGAAGTGTGGTCTCTCCAAATGTACCACCATCTACCTGGTGGCCATGGCTGTGGGTGATCTACTGGTCGCCATCAACGACGTGCTATTGAACAATATCCGGTCTCTTTATTTTCCGGACGGATTCCTAGATATGACTCCCGTGTGTTCACTCAGAATGGTGCTTCTTTTAGCCGCGAACCACGTTTCAGTCTGGTTCACAGTGGCTTTCACCTTTGACCGCATGGTTGCTATCTGTTGGCGGAAACTGAAAGCAAGATATTGCACTGAGAGAACAGCAGCCGTGGTTATAGCAGTGATCTCTGCTCTGAGTTGTTTGCTCAGCGTTCCCTGGTATTTTCTGTTTGAACCGTGGGAAATGATAAATAATGTGCCTTTCTATTGCCAGTACAAATCGATTTACTACACATCTGTAGCGGTGATGGTGTTTCAATGGTTTCACTATCTAACAACACCATTGTTTCCATTCTTTCTGATTTTGCTGATGAACGCGGTGACGGTCAGACACATTTTATTGGCCAATAGAATCCGCCGAACCCTACTGAACCAGAATTGGGAAAGTGGCAATGATTCAGAGATGGTGAATCGAAGGAAATCTGTTGTTTTGCTCTTCACCATATCGGGAAGCTTCATAATGTTGTGGCTGATGTACGTTTTCGAATTCATACTTTCACGTAACTTGGACAGTTTTAAATACACTGGTCCCTCACATCCAGTGTACATTTTCATACAAATGTCGGCCATGCTGAGGCTTTTGAGTAGCTGCACAAACAGCATCATTTATGCGGTGACACAATCTAGATTCAGAGACGAAGTGAAATTTCTAATGACATATCCATTTCATCTCATTCTTAAACTTGTTAAATAATGGAAGGTATCATTCACGGATAGTAATTGGTAGAACTCGAACAAAGCCAGTACACAGGATAGGCACAGGTCTGTTAGCTTAGTCAACAGATCCGGTTGGGTCAGTTTAACAATTGAAACTTGTTTTACAGTCTGAAATGCCTCCTTGCTACTCTCTAAGGGAACACCTAGATTACTTTGAAATTAAGCTCACAGAAGATAAAATTTCCAAGGCGTGAATACACACATATATGTTAACCAATATATTGTATATAGCACAAAATAGACACCATTCCAGAGTAGCCAGGCAATCGAAATTAATGTATTATACAAATATGTGTTGATTGTGGTAGTTGTCTCAGTTAATAGCCAAAGAGATATGTTTTTAAAAAGACACGAAAAGTGATGAGATTAAGTGCTGTGTATCAGTGGAGAAGAAGTAACAGATAAATATTGTCTATAGAGATGCCAGGCTAAATCGGCAGTGAGGTTGCTGCTTAAATATAACCAGTGAATAATTTATTGCGGTTTGTGACATTTTAAGGGAAAAAAAACTCCCTGTTCTCTTCAAGATAGTAAATAACAGTCACGGAGAGCGGCTTCGAGTTGTCACAGTTGATCTGGCACATTGTTCTGGAATTCTACAGTGCAAAACACTTGTACTGTTAGCTGAAGTGTCTGTCTTCACTTACGCACTCATTAAATAATTAATTCATTAATAATCCGTCCAAAAAAAAACACAATAATAAAACTTTGTCATCCCAAACCACGACTGTTTGCGTGACAATTCTGCATGCAATTCGCTGCTGCGTTTCTCCTACAAATATACAGACAACACAATTGATAGCATATTCTGGGAAGCTCTTTGAGACGTCAATAAATATGAAAAGCGCTATATCCAATAGAAGGATGATTTTTATTATCTGTTCATATAAAGTTTTACCAAAGATCAACGTCACACTGCAGCTGTGTTTTTATAAGTTTTAAAGCAAATGTGTTGCATTACACTTTCACCACCAACCCAACAAGCGAACGTACCCCACCCCCGCACACACACACACAAACCTACCCTCACCAAATTGGTATACCTACCCTCCCCACAAACAAACCCACGCACTCCACACACTCATAAAACCCTACTAGCTCCCCGCTCTACACACACACACAAACTCACCCCTAAAACACACTAAGTCTGAGCAACTCAACATTTCACACTGGCACCACTCGAACCCCCCACCTCACCCACAAACATGCCCCTCAAATACACACAAAGCTATCCCACCCTACACACAAACCTACTCGCTGCCCACGCACGTAGCCTACATCTACTCCATACACGACTTGTCCTTCCCCCCCACCAGACACACAAAGAACTACCCACGACACAGCAAATCTAGCCCCCCACACACACAATCTTATCCATCCCCCCCCCCCACACACACGCAGACAAACATACCTACCTCGCCGCCCCACAAGCACATAGCACGAACCCGTCCCCTACATAAAAACGTAATTCTCCACGCATACAACCATACCGCTCCAAATTTCAAGAACAAAATTACATTTGTATAGCGTGCTGCACGCCAGTTGGACGTCCCAAGGCGCGGGACAGTTATTGATTCAGAACCAAGCTGAGGATAAGTGATTTTGGTGGAGGAGGAGAGGTGTTGCCGATGATTCCATTGTAGAGGAGTGTCTTGAGTTTAGACTTGAGGGAGGCTTGGGAGGGAACGACGCGGATGGATTTCCAGATGGACTTCCATGAGTTGTTGCAAGAGTGGCCGACGTCTCTGCTGCAAATGCACACAAACCTGGCCCCACCACAAACCAACTTATTCCCAGCCCCACAAACGTTACACTACCGCCCCTATCTCCCCCCGCACAACCACCCCGCGCCCCCCACACACGTAGCAAATCTACCACGCCGACATTGCAGACAAATCTAACAACAACAACAACAACAATTTACATTTATATAGCGCCTTTCACGTCGGGAGGACGTCCCAAGGCGCTAAACAAGAGACGTGTGACCCGAGCTGGGAGGGGAGTGTTTGGGAAGGGGTGAAACACGAAGGGGAGGTAAAAGAGTTGGGGGTGGAACAATAGGCACGATCGAAGAGGAAAGTCTTCAAATCGGCCTTGAAAGAGGAAAGGGAAGAGGCGAAACGGAGGGATTGAGGGATGGCATTCCATAAGGTGGGAGCGGAGAAACTGAAGGCCCGGCCTCCAATGGTGGGGCGGTTCGGGCGAGGGGCTTGGAGCAGGCCAAGTCCTGTTGAACGGAGGGTCCGGGTAGGGGGAGAGTAGATCGGCTAGGTAGGATGGGGCAAGGCCGTGCAAGGCCTTGTAGGTGAGGACGAGGATATTAAACTCGATCCTCTGGAGGATGGGGAGCCAGTTGAGACGGGCGAGGGTGGGGGTTATGTGGTCACGGAGGCGGGTGCGGGATAGTACACGGACTGCAGAGTATTGGATGGCCTGCAGCCTATGAATGGAGGAACTTGGGAGGCCGATTAGGAGAGAATTTCCGTAATCCAGCCGTGAGGTGATGTACGCGTGCACGAGTGTTTCGGCTAAACCCCAACACACAAAACTAAACCCCAACACACAAAACTATCACTGCATAAACTACCCCCGTCTCCCCCAGGAACAAACTTGAGCCTCCACATACACAAACAAGCCTACACCACACGCACAAACTTAACCGCACCACACATTCACATTCAAACTTACAAACCCAACACAAACAAACCAACCCTTCACACACAAGCAACCAAAACTACCCCCTTCCCACACACAAAACTACCCCAACACAAACAAAACTACACGACCACACAAAACATATACCCCACCATACACACAAATATAACATCTGACATACACTAAACTACACTTCCCCCCTCAATCACGGGTTTGTGGGGGGAACCACACGGGTCCTGACAGTGTTGTCTGGAGCAGGCTATTCACGTACTTAAAGTTAGTATCCCAATCGTGTTGAAACACAAACGCAATATTTGATGTGACTGATTGACTACTTTTCCTTTGTCAACGTTTTACCAATTTTGCTGTGAAGGAAGTTTTCTTCAAACAAAGCTTTTGACTCAAAATGTTGAGAGATGGTAGCTGCATTATCTGTGTCATACTTGGATGTTGAAAATATTTTGCTAATAATCCTTGTATTTGAGAAAGCGCTTTTCAATTGTTTTAGACGTATCCAATCGCTTCATTGGTTACAGTGTAAAGTGAATTGTCTGTATATTTGTGGTTGAAATGCAGAAGGCGAATGTGCTCATCAGGATCTCACCAACATTCGTTGCTTGAAATAATCAATTTATTATTGTTTTTGTTAAAGATTATCATTTCGATTTTGATCAAGTACCACATCATAGACATGTAAGAATAATGGAAGCCTATGCTACACGGAGAGTAAGGAGTAATGGTGAATGGCTTCTATTTGCTGAGAGTAGGGAACTACATATTGGAGTACATTAAATAGATAAAATGAGTGGTCAACATTGCGAAAGATGGCATTCAATATGCAGATGTGCGAGGAGATAAATACAGGTCTAAAAATAACAAAAACAGCATATTGTCTACGTGTTTGAAAACCAAGAACTGTGGAAGAGTGAAGGTATTTTGGTGTCCACCTGCACAAATTACGACAACAAACTCACAGGAAGAGAAGGTTATTAGAACGACAAAGGGTTGCTGTCCTTCGTCCCAAGGAGGATCGAATATAAAGAAGTGCCTTGGGACGTCCTTCCGAAGTGAAAGGCGCTTTATAAGTGTAATTTGTTGTTGTTGTTGTGTGTGTCTCCGTGTGTGTGCGTGTGAGTCTCCCTGTGTGTGTGTGTGTGTCTCCCTGTGTGTGTGTCTCCCTGTGTGTGCGTCTCCCTGTGTGTGTGTGTGTATGTATGTCTCCCTATGTGTGTGTGTGTGTCTCCCTGTGTGTGTGTGTGTGTGTCTCACTGTGTGTGTCTCTCCCTGTGTGTGTCTCCATTTACGTGTATGTATGTCTCCCTGTGTGTGTGTGTGTGCGTGTGTCTGCATGCGTGTGTGTGTCTCCCTGTGTGTGTGTGTGTGTGTGTGTGTCTGCCTGTGTGTGTTTCCCTATGTGTTTGTTGGAGGGTTGCGGGGGAATTGAAGTATTGTTGTGAGTGTGTATATGTCTAGTTGTGTGTGACAGAGGCCTGTATGTGTATGTGTGTGTCTCCCTCTTCCTGTGTGTCAGAGAGAGAGAGCGACACAGAGAGAGAGACAGTCGACTTTGTGTGTGTGTGCCTCGGTGTGTTTGTGCGAGGCCTGTGTGTATGTGTCTCTGTGAGAGTGTATGTGTGAGACAATATCTGAAGAGAGGTCTCTCTCTCTTTCTCTGTCTCATACAGGCCTCTCTGTCTTTCTGGCTTTTCGTGTATTTTACATTACTGAGGGTCACATACATACAGAGAGAGACAAAAGTCCTCTTTATAGTGTGAGATACACTCACAGACAGAGAGTGACACACACAGTCCTCCGTGTCTCACAGTTCTCTGTGTCTAACAAAACGATGTGGATTGAGTTACCAAATTAATATTGTTCTTTTATTACAACAACAACAACTTCGATTTATATGGTGCCCTCCACGCCGGACGGTGTCTCTGAGCGCTTCACAGTAGCGGATCCCGGGATCGAGCCAGGGGCAGGAAGGTGACCAAAAGCTCGGTCGAAGAGAAAGGTCTTCAACTGTGACCTGCAACTGGGAAGAGTGAGGGGCGAAGCGAAGCGATTGAGGAAGGGAGTTCCAGAGCCTCGGGGCGTAGTCGCTAACGGCATGGCCGCCGAGGGTGGAGCGGAGGACTCGGGCGACATGGAGGAGGCCAGACCCAGAGGAACGAAGGCAGCGGGTGCTGGTTTGGGGGGAGAGGAGATCAGAGGGATAGGGGGGTGCAGAGGAGTAGAGGGATTTGAAAACAAGGGTGAGGATCTTGAAGTCGATCCTCTCTGGGATAGGGAGCCTGTGAAGTCTGGCAAGGAATGGGGTAATGGGGGAGCGAAGCTTAGAGCGGGTGAGTATGCGGGCAGCAGAGATTTGGATTAGCTGGATTTTGTGACACTGTGCCAGCGGGGGGGGGGGGGGGGGGGAGACTCGTGTTGTCTTGGGGGTAAATAATGCAGTTACACAGCAGCTGGAATGAAATGGCCTCTGTGTGTGTTGCAGGAGTGATGCCGCTGGAATGCCTGAGGAAAATGGCCAAGTTTGCTACAACAGTGGGTCCTGTGCCAATGATCCAGTGTAACATTTACACTGCGCGTTCACGTTGGGAGGACGTGTGTTCCGTACCTGCTCAAACGCCTGTTAAAGATCCTGTGGCTGTTTGCAAAGTCAATGTTGCTGTTTACCCCCAGGCCTGCCGTGCCCGTTTCCTTCACTGCAGCCCCCGCTCGTGGGAGGCGCATGCCGCGGTGCAGAGGGACTCGGCCCCAGAAACTCCCAGAGCTGTGTTCAGGGACCAAACACATCCAGTAAGTCACACGCGCACAACACACATACACACAACACACAATGCAAACAAGCACACGTACAAAACACGTGACACGCCCTGCACCGTGTGTATCTCTGGGTAGGAAAGCTCCGCTGTGCAGTGACAGTGTTAAATGATAGTGTAACGCGGGGTTTATTCGCAGGCAAATCACCAGCCACTCCACGAGGGGCTGCACTACACCATCCCACCCAGTGACCTGAAATCTACCTTCCCTCACGGCCTGCCACGGCGCTTCCAGCTACAGGTACAGCCACAATGTCCAGTCCATTGCCTCTCTCGCTATCGTGTGTGTGTGTGATGTGTGTCTGTATCTCTGGTGTGCGTATGTCTCTGTTTTAGGCTGTTAGTGAGGCAGGTATCTGATGCTGTGTGTATCCTATCTATCTCTGTGACTATCCTCTCTTGTCTCTCGCTGTGCAAACCCTTCCTGTTTCACCTTACGTAGCTTTCTCTGTCTCTCACTCTTGTGCGTGTGTGTGTCTCCCTATTTCACACTGCTGGTGTAGCGTGCATCTGATATAACGTGCCCTCTATGTCTCAGTGTGTGCTTGCTTCTCTCTGTTTCAGACAGGAGTGAATGAGGCATGTGATTCTCTCTGTTGTGTTGCAGATGAAGTCGTTTGGAGTGGCATGTTTGATGGTCAGGCAGCCAGCACTGGAGCTCGCTAGTTATTTGAAAGCGACCAATTTTTCCTACCCTGCCATCCGCTACCTCATCTATATCCTTTTCACTACAAAACTGGGTGCGATTCCCGGCAAAGCGTTTTCTTACTCCACACGTCTGATAATAATCCCTCAAGAAACAAACCCGCTGGAACGCTGTGTGACGTAAAATCCATCAATGTGGCTCAATGTCCCAGGTCCTTTCCTTGACCTCTCGGCTGTCAGATGGTGAGAGAGGCTGTGGGAAAACACTCACACTCTGCAACGCTGTTCATTACTGTTCCAAGCAGGACTGGCTTATTCTCCATGTACCAGATGGTGAGTTGCAGCCAATGTTATTGGTTTGATTTGTGTAGTTGTCCAGAGGATGGCAGCAATGGGGAGAGGGTTTGGGCTGGTGGGTGCGAGGGCAGTCATTACTCTTGGTGTTTCAGGACATGATTGAGAATGGGGGCATGTTGCTGTACATGGCCACCCACTGGTGCTATAAAGCTGTGTGTGTCTCTGTGCGTCTCTGGTGGCACTATCAACAATGTCAGACAAGGAATTTGACCTGGGCTCCATCTTTTTTCCAAGTTGATGAGATTTGCTGGCTGTATGTCTAAACTCTATAACTCTACACCAGCTAAAACCATCGATATGGATTGATGGGGGACTCATGAGATTGCTACTGTGTGTGTAGCTGAGCAAAAACAACTTTGATTGATACAGTGCCCTCTATGCTGGACGGCGTCTCAGAGCGCTTCACAATAGTGGATCCCAGGACTGAGCCAAGGGCAGGGGTACAAAGGTGACCAAGAGAAAGGTCTTCAGCTGGGACCTGAAACTGAGAAAAGAGGGGGAAAGTGAAGGTAGTGAGGAAGGGAATTCCAGAGCATCGGGGCATAGTGTCTGAAGGCACGCCGCTGAGAGTGGAGCAGAGGATTCGGGGGGGACACGGAGGAGGCCAGACCCAGTGGAGCGAAGTCAATGGGACCTGGTTTGAGGAGAGAGGAGGTCAGAGAGGTAGAGGGTTGCAGAGGAGTGGAGGGATTTGAAAACAAGGGTGAGGCTGAGTATCAGTAATTCTCTTGTGTTTTTCCCCATGTGACAGCTTACATATGGGTGAAAAGCCGTAAAGAGCTGCTCCATTCCTCCTACAATCCAGCTCGGTTTGAGACCAGCCCATTGAGGCCTCCGTCTGGCTCAAGAAATTCACGATTACAAACGAGCGCTTCTTAAAGGAGGTAATAACAAAATAGTTGTTTTTGTCCAGTAGCCATGACCCTACGTGTCAGACCTTCAGCCCACAGTCCCTTGACTCATTTTAGGCCTGTTTCAGGACTCCGGATTGGTGGGACATCCTTTGATTCCTTTCTTATCGTTTTACAACAACTTCTAAATTAACAGGGAATTAAAACGTATCCACGATCGAACATCTCGTTGAAGCAACTGAGCAACATCTAATTCAAGTTTTAGCTGAACAGAGAAAAACCCGGCAACGGTACATCTGGAGCAAGCGGGAGGCAACGGAGGAGGGGAGGCTGCTCGGTGAAGTGGTGGAAAAGGTAACTGGGGGAGGGGTTTCACACTGAATCATAAGAACGGCATGGGGGGACAAGGTGGGGGGTGCTAGAAAAAGGTCTCCTTAGGTCTTCCCCCTCCCCCCCCACCACCACATGTTGAAGTCCTGACCCCTGACAGTCCAGAGCCTTGGGACGTCTGACCGACATGAAAGGCGCTCCACAAATGTAATTTTCCTGTTGCTTGGCTCAGTCACTTAAGCTCTGGCCTCTGAGGTCAATGCTGGGTATTCTGAGCTCATACCCTAGGCTGATGCTGGTGGGAGAGAGAGCCTTATTGGGGGAGGCTCTGTCCTTTGATTGATATGTTAAACCTCGCTCCCTTTCAGAAGTTAAATGATCTCCCATGGCGCTGTCGGTAAAGAGAAGGATGTTTCTCTCTCTCTCTCCCTGTGTCCTGACTGACAATTCCCGAAATAAATCGCTCATTCACTTCACAGCTGGTTGCTGCATTTGCTTATTTGAACAAAATCAGGTCCCCCTCATGACAGAAATTCCCTTGGAAGCACTTTGAGATGTTTTCATGTTCTAAGTGTCAGATCAAGTGCATTCGTAGATGCCTTCACTGGTGCCAGGAGTGTGAGATGAGTGAGTTATTTTTTGTGTGTCTGTGTGTGTTGTGGTTGAGCTGACTTATCGCTGCAGGGACTGACGAGAGTAAGGAGTGCGAGTGATGCAGTCGGAGTCCTGTTCAAGGAGCTGAAGGGACAGAGCTCGACAGACACCTACCGCCTGCTGGTGGCCATTGACGGGGCCAATGCCCTCTGGGGACACACCACCATGAGGAAGGAGGATCGGAGCCAGGTATTGCCTCACATTCCTGATTCCCATTCTTGTTCCAGCCTTCGCCAGGCTGCCCTGGCTCCCTATCACACACTAAACTCTCTACCCCTCCATCATCCCAGCCTTCGCCAGGCTCCCCTGGCTCCCGATCACACACTAAACTCTCTACCCCTCCATCATCCCAGCCTTCGCCAGGCTCCCCTGGCTTCCTATCACACACTAAACTCTATCATCAAAC
The DNA here is from genome assembly GCA_035084275.1 of Hydrolagus colliei. Taxonomy (NCBI): domain Eukaryota; kingdom Metazoa; phylum Chordata; class Chondrichthyes; order Chimaeriformes; family Chimaeridae; genus Hydrolagus; species Hydrolagus colliei. Next base: position 169,414 of record JAYJKW010000262.1, on the reverse strand, counting down.
TGATCTATTTCACGATCATCTCCCTCATTTTGAAATATTTTCATGCCCTGGCATCTCGCCACCTCTCCGACCTGCTTACTCACCCAACCTACTACCTCCACTCAACTGACTTGTCCCTCGTGCCCTAAATTCCACCATCAGTGGCAGCCACTCCATCCTGAACCTCTGAGCGCTCTCTGATGGCCTTACCCCCTCCTTCCCCATTTTCTTGACGCTCTCTTTTCACAGATTTTTCCAGACGACCGGACTCTGATGTACAATTTGAAGAAGCTGGTGAACAATGACTGGGCGAGAGTCTGAGAGAGTAGCCTCTCCCTACAGCACCACACACTGCCTGCACCAATGCTGTGTGTGTACGTGAATGTGTGTGTGTGGTGTGTATGTACGCGTGTGTGTCCACATCATTTTGGCACACTGTGTGTCCGCCCATGAAATATGCAGGCAGATCACTTTACAGTGTATCCTGTGAAGCGCTTTGAGACGTTTGAAAGTGATTAGGTGGTGCGTCAAATGTAAGGCTTATTATTCTATTCTAACCCGTGTGTTACCTGCTGCAGTGCGCTGGAGCTGTGGTGATGACACTGACCAAGACTGGGGCATTGGGTTCTTCCCACTTGTCTCATCTGCCCCACCATCTGCTTAGAAAGGTGACCGTTCTGTGCCCAGATTGACTGAAGCTCCTCCCAAACTTCCCTGAGAGCCCAGCTACTCACTCGCAGAGGGAGGCATAAGGGCTGTTGCAAATCCAGTCGCTTTCACGCATCGTTAATCGGTAATGCCATGGAGCCAGTCACTGGGCTACATCTCATCAGGTCCCAGTTCTTCATCTCTTGTCACAGTTCCATCCCTGCGCCCTATACTTTGGAACTCCATCCTGGAAACCCTCTGCCTCGCCACCTCCATAGCACAGTTCTTCTGCCTCGTTCCCTCCATCCCACAATCCCTCCCCCTCACTCCCTCCATCCCATAGTTCTTCCGCCTCGCCTCCCTCAAGACACGTCTCAAGACCCTCCTCTTTGACTCTGACTTCGGTCACCTTCCCTGCTATCCGGTTCGCGACCACACCCTGACTTCAGCGTCTTGAGATGTCCTCCGGATATGAAGCACAATGTGCGCGTGTATTTTGTTTCTGTTGCATCTTCTGCTCATGACTCACACTGTTCCCCTCTATCTCTCTGCTTTCTCTCTCCTTTCTCACTCTCCTAACCTCTGCAGGATGGTTTTGACATTTTGGACCCTTTTGTTCGAATGGAAGTTGGGAATTACAGTGAGAAGGAGTTTGAAAGCTGCTATCAGTACTATGTGGAACGCAAGTGGATCCAGCATGAGAAAGGTACGGAGGAAGGGATTAGTGTGGGGTTGGGGGACAAAGCTGTTTGTTCCTTCTCTCTGGTTCTTTTGACACCAGTCAGTAGTCTCCCCCCATTTACTTGATGCAAAGGCTCTCTGAACATTGAAAACCAGAATCAGAGAAGCCTTGTGTAATACAGTGCAGAGAGCTGGGATTGTTGGGATTCATTCCGCCACCTCACAGACTAATTCTCTGACTGCCTTTCCACGCGCCCACAGCTCACACAGAGGAGGCGAAACAGGAGCTTCTTTTCTTGTGCAACTACAATCCAGGAATGATGGATCGAGTCTGCAGCTTCCTCTAAGCCATGGAGCAGAAGGAACCTGTCCATTTGCTGCATTCTCTGTTTCTCTCTTGCCGATTGGAGTAATGGGGCCAGGATGTGGCCACGTTTGCCCGGCCATCAGTCGGCATTCTGTTCCACCAGCCACAGAGACCAACGCTGATCACTGCCTGGCTCACCCAATCAGCAGCGACTGCCTGCCAGCCTGACATGAGATGTAATGTAACCTTGTGAAGTCTGGGCTGGGAGAGCCATCTCTAACTTACAGACTGCAATGAACCAGTGCCTGATGCCTCAACATCTCTTGCACACGTCTCTTTCACACTGGTCATGCTTGAAGCCCTGAGCTGCTGCGTGGAAGACGCTATACATGTGCAAGTGGTTCTTGTCTCAACAATAACAAATCACATTTGTATGGTGCCTTTCATGTCAGGAGGATGTGTGCGGGTGTCAAGGCTGTAGTTTGTTTCAATAGAAACCATTCCAAACCTCATTTTCCGAATGAGTAAGAAAGGTAAATGAAAAATATGTATGTGTCAGAGTGAATATGAAAATGTTTTGAATGTTGATAAGACAGCAGTGAGTGTGAAAGATGTGACAAAAGAAAGAGAGAACGGACAGAATGGATGTCCTTCCTTCCCTTTGTATATCCTGGTACTGGCCACTTTCCGTTGCGGATTAACACATAGCAAAAATACTCAAGTGAGTAAAGAGGCATGTTTCAGAGATCTGTCTCTTGACTTTTTCATGTCTGCACCCCCACCTCCCGCCTGCCCCCCCGCACCACCACTTCTGTATCCAACCTCAAATTAAGGCTCAATCCTTGACGGCCCAGCACTTTGGGAGGCCCTCCGGATGTGAAAGGTGCTGTGGAAATGCTGTTACACACATTGTGACTGTTGTGGAAACCTGGGCAGTGAGCACTAACTCCAACAACTCAAAGCGATTCCTAGAGTGTCTATCACGTCGGGGGGGACATCTTATGTCTACTCTTATGAGACAGCATAATGAGACTACACTTTGAGACTACAAAGACTACAAAGCATCAGGTATATTTGTGACTCCCACTCATCCTACAGGTGTTTACCAACACACCTGGGTAAAGTTTAGTGATTGTGTGTTTGGAGAGGAGAGGGTAAAATGTATTTACTTGGTGTAAAGTGAAGTGACTGTGTGGTTGGGGCAATGTAAAGGGTAGTGATTGTGTGTGTGGGTGGATGGTACAGTGTAGTGACTGTATGTTTGGGGTCAGAGACATGGGGAAGAGTCTGAGATAGAGACAGTGAGACAGTAGGTCTATGATCAAGGGAGAGAAACAGAGAGAGAGAGAGAGTGATCTGTTTCACTCCCCCCACCCTCCCCATTGCCCTCACTCCGCCCCTTCTCCCACTAACTTGTGACAAGTCACCCTCCTTTCTCTGCCGCCACGTGATGCACAATCCCCGCCCCGGCCACGTGATCCACAATCCCCGCCCCCCGCGACGTGATTCGCCAGCCCCCTTTCCCCACCACGTGACCCGCCAGTCCGACGTCTGTTTCTATAAAAAGATGACTTTCCAGCTGGTAATGAAACGCCACGTGACCCGCCTGTACACAAGGAGCGTTGTGTGCTGATCCGTACCCTTGCGTCGCCTCCTGCACTGAGCCGCCCCCCGCCGCGCGCTGTTTGTTCCGGGAGTTTTTAAAAAAATGCAAAAATAGGCGACAAACTGTCAGCACGGGTGGGGATGGGGGCGGTTCGACACGCGTTTGCGGCTTCGGTTTAGGCGCCAATTCGTGTCTGAGGTAAACAGGCCGCTGGTTTAATAATAATAATAATAATATTCCCGGACTTTGGCGTGTTCAACTCCCTTGAAGTGTAGTGACTGTGTGTTTCTGGGGAGGCTACAGTTTAGTGACTGTGTGCTTGGTGTTTCTCTCTCTCTCACACACACACACACACAGTGGACAGGCTGAGAGGGTTCAGGAATGACACCTTTAATAACCAGTCACTACAGTCTACAGAATGTATTACATATCACACACTGTGTGGACAGTCACTGCCTCAGTCACTATCACACTGTCACTGTCAGCCCAGCTCTGGATTTCCCCAGTGTCGTCAGCTGTCTCTGTCCGTCTGAACTGAACTGATTCCTCCACAGCCTGAAACACATTAAACAGCAAATAACCATCTGATCACAATATAAACTGTAAACTCTTCACTCGCAGGTTCATCAATCAATAAATCCCCTCAAACTGTCTCCATCTCGATACCCAGCCCCGATATCTGTGTGTTTATCACATTAAACACTGACACAAACACTCACCAGATGCTCTCCAGGCTGGTGCAGGTCAGTGTGAGGCGGCGGAGAGCGGGGACAGAGGCGTCTGTGAAGTAGTTAGACCCCAGGTGCAGCTCCCTCAGTGAGCGGCTTGTACTGAGAGCGGAGATCAGATCATCAGTGCAGCCATCGGTCAGACTGTTCCTGTCCAGCCTGGAGATCAGAGACACAGGGACATGACAGGGATCAACAACAACATCAACAATATGACAGGTAGGGAGGACTTCCCAAGGCGCTAGACAGGCAGTGTCTCAGACTGTGATGGGGGGAGGGGGAGAGAGTAGACCGATGGCGGGTGGGGATGGAGGGAAGCTGGACAGGGAGGAAGGGAGGGAGCTGGGGGAGAGCGGGAGGATGCTGGGGCAGGGCGTGATGTATTGGGATGTTGGGAGAGAATGGAAGAGAGTGAGGGAGGGAGGGAGCAATATGCGGAGGGCTGTAGGTGCTGGGTGTGGGAGATAGGGAGAGAGGAAGGGGAAGAATTTGGGAGCTGGAGAATGGAGGGAAAGGAAAGGAATGAGAAAGGGATGGAGGAGAGAAATGGAGGGAGACGAAGGGATGTAATCAGGGATGGAGGGAGTAGACGACGGTGGGAGCTGGGGAAGGGTGGGAGGGGAATGGATAGAATGGGAGGGAGGGAGGCAGGTAGCGACGGATGGAGTGAGGGAATAGCAGCAAGGGAGGGAGGGAGATGCGATATGGAAGGAGCTTTTGGAGTCAGGGATTGTGCGATTTGGGGAGGGAAGAAGGGAGAGAGAGTGATGTAGGTGAAGCGAGTTGGGTTAGGGAGAGAGAGAGAAAGCTGGTGTGGGAGGTGAGGAGAGACGTAGCTGAGGGACTGAGGGTGCTAGGTGAGGTGGAGGGTGGGTAAAAGCTGGGCGAAGGGAGGGAGGGTGCTTTGGGAGGGATGGAGCTGGAGGAGGGAGCTAGGGAGGGAGAGAGATTGGATCGAAAGGGGGCTGTGGAGGGAGATAGTTGTGGAGTGACAGAGTGAGGGTTGAGCCGGGAGGAAGGTGGAGATTGGTGGAGGAAGGGGTTGAGTGAGGGAGAAAGTTAGCGAGTGAAGTGATGACATAGAAAGGGAGGGGCAGGAGAATGGGTAGCAGAAAGCTGTGGTAGGGAGAGCTAGGGACGGAGAGAGTCAGCTGGGGCGGGGAGAGCGCAAGAGCACTGGGGAGGGTGATGGGGGAGGCATGGCGTCGTGGAGTGAGCTGGGAGTGAGAGAGTGAGGGAGCTGGGGGTGGGAGTTTCCCATCGGGCTGGGAGAAAGTGGGAGATAGGGAGAGAATGAGAAGTGAGTGAGCAGGGGAGATGGCGGTGGGAGGGAGGGAGCAAGGATAGAGAGAGTGCTCGGGGAAAGAGTGAGTGCGTAAGCGAGATTGGGGGGAGTGTGGGAGGGATGTAACTGTGGGGAGAACTTTGGGAGGGAGCGAACTCGGGAGGGTCGAATGGTGTACCAACTGATCAGCCAGTGTCAATAACACACTGAGATATCGGGGGAATTCACACTCGGGATATTATCTTCTCACAAAATCCGTTAATTACCCCAGTATCTGTATTTTACACTCCGGGTTCCTCAGAGCCTCACACAGTGACTTCACTCCAGAATCTCCCAGATTATTGCCCCCCAGCCTGGACACACAGACAGAGAAAAGGTGAATATAGTGTAACATTACAGTACACATTGACATCTAAATACAGGAGCTGGGGCCAGGGCCAGACACCTGAACGTGCACACACACACACATTGTTACTAAGGCCTGGTTGGTTCAGACAAACACTGACATTTATATCATTTATATTATTTTCACAGCAGGTCGGAGAAGTGTGTTTTGGGGTGGGGGAGGAGGGCGGGGAGAAGAATTGGGGATGGGAAGCTTGGATAGCCGTGAATGGAGTGAAGGTGAGGACTAAATCTTGCATTAAATCCTCTGGGGGACGGGGAGCCAATGGAGGCGGGCGAGGTTGGGAGTGATGGGGACGTAGAAGTTGGTGTGGCTTTGGAAACGAGAAGCAGCTTTAACAGTGACAGAGTCTGCCGGGGAGAGGGTTGGTGAGGGCGGGGTTGGGGGGGAAATAGGACCGTAATCACTGTTTAAGAGGAACGTTTTCAGTGTTTACGAGGAACGTTTTCAAAAGCAATAGGGGAGAAAGAGTGGAGAGGGTGGGCGGGGGGGGGGGGGGCGATTTGAGGGAGAGAGAGAGAATGATAGAGAGGGGGAAAAACGAGAGATAGAGAGAGTGAGAATGTGAGAGGGAAGGGGGTAAGATGAGGGATTCATGGAGAATGAGGGAAGGCATTAAGTTAGAAGGGGAGATAATGGGAGCAGTGAGAGGTGGGCGTAAATTGGAGGGATTCAGAGAGAAAGAATGGGAAAGAAAGGGTAAGAGAGGAGGTCAGAGAGGAAGGGAGGGAGGCAGGGAGGAATGGGAAAGGTAGTTAGGAAAAAGGGGATAGGGGGAAGGAGAGAGGGAGTGAGGGAAGTAGGGAAGGAGGGAGGGAGGGATAGAGGGATGGAGGGAGCGAGCGAGGGAGGGAGGGAGGGAGAGAGGGAGAGAGGAAGGGAGGGAGGAAGGGAGTGGAAGAGAGCAGATTACTTGCTAATCCATGTTTATTGTGTGACGACAGAGATGGCTGATGGCCTCACACTGTCACACTGATTACTGACACAATATTCAGCTGGTACCAACTGATCAGCCAGTGTAAATAACACTGAGATATCGGGGGAATTCACACTCGGAATATTATATTATCACACAGTCTGTTACTTACCACAGTGTCTGTATTTTACACTTCGGGTTCCTCAGAACCTCACACAGTGACTTCGCTCCAGACTCTCCCAGTTTATTGGTCCCCAGCCTGGACAAAGAGGCAGAGACAGCGTGAATATAGCGTAGCAATACAATACACATTGACATGTATATACAGGAGGTGAGGGAAGGGTCAGAAACCTGAACTTACACACACATCGTTAATAAGTACTGTTGGTTCAGACAAACACTGACATTTATAAAAAATTTAATAACGACAAATCATGTCGGAGATGTTTGTGTGGGGTGGGGTGGTGGTGGGAAGAGGTGCAGGAACCGTAATCACAGTTTAGGATGAACGTTGTCAGTAGGAAATGTGGAGAGAGTTCCGACATTATGGGGGGCGGATGGTTTGAGGGAGAGAGGGAGACTGGGTGAGAGGGAGAAAGACGAGAAATGGAGCGAGTGAGAAAGTGAGAGGGAAGCGGCAGGATGACGGATTCTTAGAGAAAGAGGGGAGGCATCAAGTTAGAAGGAGAGAAAATGGGAGCAGTGGGGGGTGGGCTTAAAGCACAGGGATTCAGAGAGAGATAATGGAAGAGAAAGGGTAAGAGAGCAAGTGAGAGAGGCAGGGAGGGAGACAGGGAGTGATGGGAAATGTAGTTAGGAGAATGGGCGATTGGGGGAAGGATACAGGGAGGGAGGGAGACAGGGAGGTAGGGAGGGAGTGATGGGCGTATAGAGGGAGGGTTAGTGGGAGGGACGGAGTGTGGGAGGGAGGGATTGATTGAGTGAGTGAGTGAGTGAGTGAGTGAGTGAGTGAGTGAGTGAGTGAGTGAGTGAGTGAGGGAGTGAGTGAGGGAGCGCGGTGAGTTTGTATAGTGGGATGGATTGAGGAGGGGAATGAAGGAGAGAGGGATGGAGGGAGGGATCGAGAGAGCGAGGGACAGTAGGAGGGAAGGAAGGTGGGAGAGTGGAAAGAGTGATGGAGAAAAGGGTGGAAGGAAGGAAGGATGGAGGGAGAGCGTGAGGGAGGGAGTGCGGGAGGTAGGGAGGGAGGGAGGGAAGGAGGTGTGTCTGCATGGTGGGAGGGAGGAAAGGAATGAAGGACAGAGGGATGGAGGGAGGGAGCGAGGGAGGTAACGAGAGCGGGAGGGGGGTAGAGAGTGAGGGTTAGCGGAAGGAAGGGAGGGAGCGATGGAGGGAGAGAGGGTGAGAGGGAGGGAGGGTTTGGATGGTGGGAAGGAGGGAGGAAGGGAACGAAGGACAGAATGGTGGAGGTAAGGAGCTAGAGTGCCAGGGAGGGAGGGTGGAATGGAGGGAGTGAGGGAGGGATGGAGGGAGCGAGGGGATGGAGAGAGGTGTGTTTGAATGGTGGGAGGGAGGGAGGAAGGTATTGAAGGACTGAGAGATGGAGGGAGGGAGCTAGATTGACAGGGAGGGAGGAAAGGAGGGGTTGGGGGAGGGAGGGAGGGAGGGAGGGAGGGAGTGAGGGAGGGAAGGTGGGTGGGAGGGAGGGAAGGAGAACTGGAGGGACGGAGGGAGGGAGAGACATGTGTTGGGATGGTGGGAGGGAGCTGAGAGAAGGAAGGAGGTTGTATGAGTGGGTAGAAGGGAGCAGTGGAGGGAGGGAGGGAAGGAGGGATGGTGGGAGGGAAGGAGGGAGGGAGGGTCGGAGGGAAGAATGGAAGGAAGTAGGAAGGGAGGGACGGAGGGAAAGTGGGAGGGAGTGGGTGGGCGGGGAGGGATGGAGGGAAGGTTGTGGGAGAGTGGATAGGAGGGAGGGAGAAAAGGGAGGAAGTAAGGAAAGAAGGAAGGAGTGAGGGAGTGTGGGAGGGAGGTAGGGATGGTGGGAGGGAGGGAGGGAGGTAAGGTGTTTGGGAGGGACAGAGTGCGTGAAGGAGGGAGAGTGGGAGGAAGAGGGAGGATGAGTGGGAGGGTGGGAGGTAAGGCGGGAGGGCGGGAGGGAGGGAGGGAGCAGATTGCTTGCTAATCCATGTTCAGTGGGTGATCACTGGGACGGCTGATGGCCTCACACTGTGACAATGATTCCTGACACAATATTCAGCTGATACCAACTGATGAGCCAGTGCCAATAACACACTGAGATATCGAGGGAATTCACATTCGGGATATTATATTCTCACACAGTCTGTTACTTACTCCAGTGTCTGTATTTTACAATGCGGGTTCCTCAGAGCCTCACACAGTGAATTCACTCCAGAATCTCCCAGATTATTGCCCCCAAGCCTGGACACAGAGACACAGTGAACATAGTGTAACAATACAGCACATATTGACATCTTTATACACGAGCTGGGGACAGGGCCAGACACCTGAACGCGCACACACACACATCGTTACTAAGTCCTGGGTGATTCATAAATCAGCTAATATTATACGAGAGGCGTGTGGGTTTGTGGCTCAGAGTTTCACAGGGACAACAACAGCAGCAACTTCCATGTCTATGGCTCCCTCCACCCAGCGCAGCCTCTGACAGATTAACAGCGGCAGAGACTGACTGCGAGTGAGTGAGTGAGTGAGTGAGTGAGTGAGTGAGTGAGTGAGTGAGTGAGGGAGGGAGGGAGGAAGGAAGGAAGGAAGGAAGGAAGGAAGGAAGGAAGGAAGGAAGGAAGGAAGGAAGGAAGGAAGGAAGGAAGGAAGGAAGGAAGGAAGGAAGGAAGGAAGGATGTTTGGAGATATTGCTGTAGATATCTTGGTTGGAGTTATATATTTAATTCTCAATTGAATATCACTGAGATATCGGGGGAATTCACACTCGGGATATTATACTCTCACACAGTCTGTTACTTACCTCAGTGTCTTTACTTTACACTCCGGGTTCCTGAGAGCTTCACACAGTGACGTCACTCCAGAATCTCCCAGATTATTGCCCTCCAGCCTGTACACAGCGACAGAGACAGAGTGAATATAGTGTAAAATTACAATTCACATTGACATCTATATACTGGAGCTGCGGCCAGGGCCAGACACCTGAACGTACACACACACACATCGTTACTAAGTCCTGGGTAATCCATAAAACAGCTGATATTATATGAGAGACTTGTGGGGTTATGGCTTAGAGTTTTACAGGGACAACAACAACAAACGTTTGCAGGTCTATAGTTCCCTACACACAGCGCAGTCTCTGAGCGATTAACAGCGGCAGAGACTGACTGCGACCTGGTGTTGGGGAGGATTGGTGGTGGGGGGAGCAGGAGCCGTGCTCACTGATCAAGACAACGGTTTTTCAATTGGGAATTGAACAGGGTGAGAGGCGGGCAAAGTGGGGGAATTGAGGGAGTGACAGAGTTTGGGGAGGAAGCGGCTCAAAGCGTGGTCTCTGATGGTGGGACATCAACAACAACAATATTACATTTGGATGGCGCCTATCACATCGGGAAGAAATGGAGGGTGGGAGGATCTGTTGGAGGGAGTGAGTGAGTGAGCGAGTGAGGGAGGGAGGGAGGGAGCGAGGGAGGGAGGGAGCAGATTCCTTGCTAATCCATATTTATTGTGTGATCGCTGAGATTGCCGATGGCCTCACACTGTCACACTGACTGCTGACACAATATTCAGCTGATACCAACTGATCAGCCAGTGTCAATAACACACTGAGATTTCGGGGGAATTCACATTCGGGATGCTATATTCTCACACAGTCTTTTACATACCCCAGTGTCTGTATTTTACACTCCGGCTTCCTCAGAACATCACACAGTGAATTCACTCCAGAATCTCCCAGATTATTGTCCCCCAGCCTGGACACAGAGACAGAGACACAGTCAATATAGTATAACTAATTCCTTATTGTTTCAGCCAAACACTGATATTTATATCATTTATGTTATAGTCACAGCAGGTCGGAGAAGCGTGTGTGTGTGGAGGGTGTGGGGAGTAGAAACCGTAATCACTGTTTAATAGGAACGTTTTCATGGGAATAGGGGACATAGGGGTTGATGAGGGTGGGAGATAGGGGGTGAGGAAAAGAGAGAGTGGGAGAAGGGGCACAGGTGAGGGATAAAGCGAGTGAGAAAGTGAAAGGGAAGGGGCAAGATGAGGGAATCATGCTGAATTAGGAAGGCATTAAGTTAGAAGGGGAAATAATGGGAGCAGTGGGTGTTGTGTAGGATTTCAAAGAGAGAGAATGGGAGAGAAAGGATAATACAGTAGGTCATAGTGGATAGGCAGGGAGGGTTGTGAAAGGTAGTTAGGAGAAAGGGAGATTGGGGGAAGGATGGTGTTGAAGTAGGGAGGGTGGGAGGAAAGGACGGAGTGTGGGAGGAACGGAGGGAAGGAGGAAGGGAGGATGTGGGGATGGGAGGGAGTGAGGGAGGGAGGGAGGGAGGGAGCAGATTAATCGCTAATCCATGTCCAGTGTGTGATCACTGAGATGGCTGATGGGCTCACACTGTCACACTGATACCGGGCACAATATTCATCTGATACCAACTGATCAGCTAGTGTCAATAACACACTGAGATATCGGGGGAATTGACACTCGGGATATTATATTCTCACACAGGCTGTAACTTACCCCAGTGTCTGTATTTTACAATCCGGTTTCCTCAGAGCCTCACACAGTGAATTAACTCCAGAATCTCCCAGATTATTGCCCCCCAGCCTGGACACAGAGACAGAGACACAGTAAATATAGTGTAACAATAATATACACATTGACATCTATATGCAGGAGCTGGGGCCAGGGCCAGACACCTGAACGTACACACACACACATCGTTACTAAGTCCTGGGTGATCCATAAAACAGCTGATATTATATGTGAGGCGTGTGGGGTTATGCCTTAGAGTATGACAGGGACAACAACAACAACAGCTTACAGGTCTATAGCTTCTTACACACAGCGCAGCCTCTGAGAGCTTAACAGCGGCAGAGACTGACTGCGACCTGGGTTGGGTAGGATTTGAGGCGGGGGGAGCAGGAGCTGTGTTCACTGATCTAGATAACGGTTTTTCAATTGGGAATTGAACACGGTGAGAGGGGGGGCAAGGTGTTTCAATTGAGGGAGAGTCAGAGTTTCGGGCCATAGTGCCTTAAAGTGCGACATCTGATGGTGGGAAATCAACAACAACAAGAAGAATATTATACTTGGATAGCGCCTTTCACATCTGGAAGGCAGAAAGGGAGGGAGGGAGGGAGGGAGGGAGAGAGGGATAAAAGCAGGGAGGGAGGGAGGGAGCGAGGGAGCGAGAGAGGGAGGGAGGGAGGGATCTGGGGGAGGGAGGGATCTGGGGGAGTGATAGAGCAGATTCCTTGCTAATCCATGTTCAGTGTGTGATCGCTGAGAAGACTGATGGTCTCACACTGTCACACTGATTCTTGACACAATATTCAGCTGATACCAACTGTTCAGCCAGTGTCAATAACACACTGAGATAACAGGGGAATTCACATTCGGGATATTATATTCTCACACAGGCTGTTACTTACCCCAGTGTCTGTATTTTACACTCCGGGTTCCTCAGAGACTCACACAGTGACTTCACTCCAGAATCTCCCAGATTATTGCCCCCCAGCCTGGACATAGAGGCAGCGACAAAGTGAATATAGTGTAACAACATAATACACATTGACATCTATATATAGGAGCTGCGGCCAGAGCCAGACACCTGAACCTACACACACACACACACATCGTTACTAAGTCTCGGTTTCGTCAGACAAACACTGATATTTATATCATTTGTAATAGAGTCACAGCGTGGCAAGAGAAGTGTGTGTGGGGATTGGGTGTGGGAAGGTGTATTTGGCGGTATTGGGGGTGGGGAGAATGCGTAGCCGTGAATGGCCATGAAGGTGAGGAAGAAATCTTGCATTCATTCCAATATAGGCGTGCGAGGGTGGGAGTGATGGGTTCGGGGGAAATTGGTGTGGATGTGGAAACGAGCAGCAGAGTTAACAGTGACAGAGCCTGACTCCAAAATGCCGGGCTGAGGGTTGTGGAGGGGTGTGGGAGCAGAACCATAATCGCATTTTAAGAGGAACGTTTTCAGTAGGAAGAGGGGAGAGGGGGGTGGACAGGTGGGTGAGGTGTGAGGGTGGGGCATTGGAGCAAGGGAATGGGAGAGAGGCGGAAAGACAAGGGTAGAGCGAGTGAGTAAATGATAGGGATGGGGCAAGATGAGAGATTCATGGAGATAGAGGGGAGGCATTAAGTTAGAAGGGGAGATTGTGGGAGCAATGAGGTATGGGCGTGCAGTGGATGGAATCAGAGACAGAGAATGGGTGAGAGAGGTTATGAGATGAGATCAGAGACGCAGGGAGGAAGGTAGGGAAGGATGGAAAGATAGTGAGTAGAAATGGGGATTTGGAGAAGGCGAGAGTGACGGAGGCCGGGACGGTGGTGGGGGGAGGGAGGCATGGATGGACGTATGGCGGGATGCACGGAGTGAAGGAGGAACGGAGGGAGGGTGGGAGGGACGCAGGAATGGAGAGAGTGAGGGAGGGAGCATGTGTGGGTGGGTTGGACGGAGGGAGGCAGGGAGGAAGCGAACGAGCGAGGAAGGGAGGGCGGGAGGGTAGGGGGGAGGGAGGGAAGGTGGGAGGGCGTGAGGGAGTGAAGCAGGGAGGGAGGCAGGGAGGGAGAGTGCAAATGCGGCATGGAGGGAGAGAGAAAGGGCGGGAGGGCGGGAGGGAGGGAGGGTGCTAGCTGGGGAGGGGAGGGAGGGTGGGAAGGAGCCAGGGAGGCAGGTCGACAGGAAGGAAGGAAGGAAGGAAGGAAGGAAGGAAGGAAGGAAGGAAGGAAGCAAGCAAGCTTGGGGAGGGAGGGAGGGAGGTGGAGGTAAATTGTGAGGTTCGGAGGGAGGGAGGGAGGTACGGATCGACGGACGGACGGACGGACGGACGGACGAACGGACGGAGGGAAGGAAGGAAGGAAGGAAGGAAGGAAGGAAGGAAGGAAGGAAGGAAGGAAGGAAGGAAGGAAGGAAGGAAGGAAGGAAGGAAGGAAGGAAATAATGAGGGCGGAAGGGTGGGAGCGATAGAGGGAGGGAAAGAGGGCGGGAGGGAGAGGGCAGGCGGGGAGGGAGCGAGCGAGCGATATTATATTCTTACACAGTCTGTTACTTACTCCAGTGTCTGTATTTTACACTCCGGGTTCCTCATACTCTCACACAGTGACTTCACTCCAGAATCTCCCAGATTATTGCCCCCCAGCCTGGACACAGAGACAGAGTCACAGTGAATATAGTATAAGAATACAATACACATTGATATCTATATACAGGAGCTGAGACCAGGTCCAGACACCTGAACCTACACAAACACACATCGTTACAAAGTCCCGCTTGGTTCAGACAAACACTGACATTTATATCATTTATATTATAGTCACAGCAAGCAGGAGAAGTGTGTGTGGGGGGATTGGGTGTGTGATGGTGGAATTGGCGTAATTGGAGGAGGGGAGATTGCGTAGCCGTGAATGGCCATGAAGGTGAGGCATCTTGCATTCAATCCTCTTTGGGACGGGGAGCCAATGGAGACGGGCGAGGGTGGGAGTGATGGGGTCGGGGAAATTGGTGTGGGTGTGGAAACGAGGAGCAGAGTTAACAGTGACAGAGCATGACTCCAATATGCCGGGGTGAGGGTTGTGGAGGGGTGTGGGAGCAGAACCATAATCACTGTTTAAGAGGAACGTTTTCAGTGGGAAGAGGGTAGAGAGGGTGGGGTGAGGGTTGGTAATCGGAGCAAGTGAATGGGAGAGAGGGGGAAAGACCAGGGATAGAGCGAGTGAGAAAACGAGAGGGATGTGGCAAGATGAGGGATTCATGGAGAAAGAGGGGAGGCATTAAATTAGAAGGAGAGATTGTGGGAGCAATGAAGTATGGGCGTGCATTGGAGGGATTCAGAGACAGAGAACGGGTGAGAAAGGTTAAGAGATGAGATCAGAGATACAGGGATGAAGGTACGGACGGATGGGAAAGATAGTTTGGAGAAATGGAGATTGGGAGAAGGAAAGAGTAAAGGAGGCCGCGAGGATGGTGGGGTGGCAGGCACGGAGGGAAGGAGGAACGCTGGGAGGGTGAGAGGGACGCACGAAGGGAGAGAGTGACGGAGAGAGGAAGTGTGTGTGGGAGTGAGGGAGAAAGGAATGGAGGGAGGGCAGGAAGGAAGGAAGGCAGGAAGAAGGAGGGAGGGAGGGAAGGAGGCAGGGAGGGAGGGAAGGAAGGAAGGAAGGGAGGGAGGGAGGGAGGAAGGAAGGAAGCAAGAAAGGATGGAGGGAGTGAGGGAGGGATGGATGGATGGAGGGAGGGAGTGATGGAGGGAGGGAGAGATGGAGGGAGGCAGGAACTGAGGGACGGAGGGACGGAGGAAGGCAGAGTGGGATGGAGGGAGGAAAGGTGGGAGGGAACCTGGGATGGCGTGAGGGAGGTAAGGTGGATGGAAGAAATGGTCGGTGGGTGAGTGGGACGGAGACGAGGCAGGGAGAGAGAGTGCGACTGCGGCAGGGAGGGAGAGAGGGACGGAGGGAGGGATGGAGGCAGGGAGGCAGGCAGGGAGGGAGAAATTGTCGGTGGGTGGTAGGGAGGGATGGAGGGAGGGTGCGAGGGAGGGTGCGAGGGAGGGAGAGGGTACGAGGGGAGGGAGTGAGGGAAGGAGGCAGTGAGTGAGTGAGTGAATGAGTGAGGGAGTGTTGGAGGGAGGGCGGAAGGGTGGGAGGAAGAGAGGGAGGGAGAGAGGGAGCGAGTGCGGGAGGGAGGGAGGGTGGGAGGAAGGGGAGTTGTAGGCGGAGAGGGAGTGAGTGAGTGAGTGAATGATTGAGTGAGTGTGTGAGTGAGTGAGTGAATGAGGGAGGGAGGGAGGGAGGGAGGGAGGGTGGGCGGAAGGGTGGGAGCGAGAGAGGGAGGGAGAGAGGGAGTGAGGGCGAGAGGGAGTGAGCGAGGGGGTAGTCGGGGATTGAGGGAGGGAAGGAGGCAGTGACTGCGTGAGTGAGTGAGGAATGGTGGGAGGGAGGCATGGAGGTTCGGAGTGATGAAGGGAGGGAGTGCGGAACGGTGGGATTGAGGGAGGGAGAGAGTGAGCGAGTGCGGGAGGAATGGGGGTTGTAGGCGGAGAGGGAAGGAGGGAGGGAAGGAGGGAGGGAGGGAGGGAGGGAGGGAGGGAGGGAAGGAGGGAGGGAAGGAGTGAGTGAGTGAGTGAGTGAGTGAGGGAGGGAGGGAGGGAGCGTGTCACGGAGGGAGGGAGGGACGGAGACAGGGAGGGTGAGAGGGATGGTCGGAGTGAGGGCGGACGGGCTGTAGCGAGAGAGGGAGCGGGTGCGGGAGGGAGGGAAGGAGGGAGTTTGTAGGCGGAGAGGGAGGGAGGGAGGGAGGGACGGAGGGACGGAGGGACGGAGAGAGGGAGGGAGGGAAGAAAGAGTGAGTGAGTGAATGAGTACGTGCGTGCGTGCGTGAGTGAGTGAGTGAGTGTGTGAGTGAGTGAGTGAGTGATTGAGTGAGGGACGGAGTGAGGGACGGTGGGAGGGAGGGTGTGATGGAGTGTCGGAGTAATGGAGGGAGGGCGGAAGTGTGGGAGCGAGAGAGGGAGGGGAGAGTTAGCGAGTGCGGGAGGGAGGGAGGGAGGTTGTAGGCGGTGAGTGAGGGAGCGAGTGAGTGAGTGAGTGAGGCAGGGAGGGAAAGAGGGATTGAGGGAGTGAGTGAGAGAGCGATGGAGGGAGTATGCGAGGGAGGGACGGAGGGAGAGAGTTAGCGAGGGCGGGAGGGAGTGAGGGAGGTGGTAGGCGGGGAGTGAGGCAGGGAGGGAGGCAATGACTGCGTGAGTGAGTGAGTGAGTGAGTGAGTGAGTGAGTGAGTGAGTGAGTGAGTGAGTGAGTGAGTGAGTGAGTGAGTGAGTGAGTGAGTGAGTGAGTGAGTGAGTGAGTGAGTGAGGAAGGGAGGGAGGATCGGAGTGCTGGAGGGAGGGCGGATTGGTGGGAGCGAGAGAGGGAGGGAGAGAGTGCGGGAGGGAGGGAGGGAGTGAGGAAGGGGGATTGTAGGCAGAGAAAGAGGGAGGGAAGGAAGGAGGGAAGGAGTGAGTGAGTGAGTGAGGGAGGGAGGTTGTGGGTAGGCGGGGAGTGAGGGAGCGAAGGAGGCAATGACTGCATGAGTGAGTGAGTGAGTGAGTGTGCGAGCGAGCGAGCGAGGGAGGGAGGGAGACAGGGAGGGTGGGAGGGATGGTCGAAGTGATGGAGGGAGGGCGGAAGGGTGGGAGCGAGATAGGGAGGGAGAGAGGGAGCGGGTGCGGGAGGGAGGGAATGAGGGTGTTTGTAGGCGGAGAGCGAGGGAGGGAGGGACGGAGGAAGGAGTGAGTGAGTGAGTGAGTGAGCGCATGCGTGCGTGCTTGCGTGAGGGAGGGAGGGAGGGAGGGAGCGAGGGAGTGTCTGAGTAATGGAGGGAGGGCGGAAGTTTGGGAGCGAGAGAGGGAGGGAGAGCGGGAGCGATTGCGGGAGGGAGGGAGGGAGGTTGTAGGCGGAGGGGGAGGGAGTGATTGAGTGAGTGAGCGAGCCAGTGAGTGACTGAGAGAGTGAAACAGAGACAGATAGACAGAGAGACAGAGAGTGAGTGAGTGAGTGAGTGTGGGAGAGAGGGAGAGTGGGATAGAGGGAGGGATAGAGGGAGGGATAGAGGGACGGATAGAGGGAGGGAGGGATGGAGGGCGGAAGGGTGGGAGCGTGAGAGGGAGGGCGGGAGGGAGGGAGGGCGGGAGGGAGGGAGGGAGGGAGGGAGGGAGGGAGGGAGGGAGGGAGGGAGGGAGGGAGGGAGGGAGGGAGGGAGGGAGGGAGGGAGGGAGGGAGGGAGGGAGGGAGGGAGGGAGGGAGGGAGGGAGGGAGAAGAAGAGAGCAGATTCCTTGCTGATCCATGTTCAGTGTGTGATCACTGAGATGCCTGATGGCTCACAATGTCACAATGATTCCTGACACAATATTCAGATGATACCAACTGATCAGCCAGTGTCAATAACACACTGAGATATCGGGGGAATTCACACTCGGGATTTTATATTCTCACACAGTCTGTTGCTTACCCCAGTGTCTGTATTTTACACTCCGAGTTCTTCAGAGCCTCACACAGTGACATCACTCCAGAATCTCCCAGATTATTGTCCCCCAGCCTGGACACAGAGACAGATACACAGTGAATATAGTGTAACAATACAATACACATTGACATCTATATACAGGAGCTGGGGCCAGGACCAGACATCTGAACGTAGACACATACACATCGTTACTAATTCCTGGTTGGTTCAGACAAACACTGACATTTATGTCATTTATATTATCGTCACAGCAGGTCGGAGAAACGTGTGTGTGGTGGACTTGGTGGGCATTACAAACCGTAGTCACTGCTTAAGAGTAAATTTTTCATGGGAATCGGGGAGAGAGGGTGTTGAGTGTGTGTGGTGGGGGTAAAGGAAGCGAGAGAGTGGGAGAGAGTGGCAAAGACCATGGATGGAGCAGTGAGAAAGTGAGAGGGAAGGGGCAAGATGAGGGATTCATGGATAAAGAGGGGAGGCATTAAGTTAGAAGGGGAGATAATGGGTGCAATGTGTGGTGGGCATGAAGTGGAGGGATTCAGACAGAGAGAATGGGAAACAAAAGTGAAGTGAGGAGATGAGCGAGGCATGGAGGAAGGTAGGGTGTGATGGGAAAGATAACTGGAGAAATGGAGATTGGGAGATGGAGAGTGACGGAGGCCTGGAGGGTGGTGGGGGTAGCGAGCTACGGAGGGACAGTGGGTGGGAGGCAAGTATGGAAGAAGGAATGGATGGACTGTGGGAGGGACGCAGGAAGGGAGAGAGAGGGAGGGAGCATGTGTGGGTGGGAGGGAGGGAAGGAGGCAAGGAGGGAAGGAGGCAAGGAGGGAAGGAGGGAGGGAGCGAGGGAGGGAGCGAGAGAGGGAGCGAGGGAGGGAGGGCGGGAGGGAGCGAGGGAGGGAGGGAGGGAGGGCGGGAGGGAGGGAGGCAGGGAGAGAAGGAGGGAAGGTGTGAAAGTAGGAGGGAACGAGGGAAGGAGGGATGTAGAAATGGTCGTTGGGTGAGTGGGAAGGAGGCAGGGAGGGAGTGTGCGACTGTGGCATGGAGGGAAAATGGAGAGAGGGAGGATGGGAGGGAAGAAGGTAGGAAGGAAGGAAGGAAGGAAGGAAGGAAGGAAGGAAGGAAGGAAGGAAGGAAGGAAGGAAGGAAGACATGAAGGAAGGAAGGAAGCAAGGCAGGCAGGCAGGAAGGTAGACAGGACGGAAGGAAGGAAGGAAGGAAGGAAGGAAGGAAGGAAGGAAGGAAGGAAGGAAGGAAGGAAGGAAGGAAGGAAGGAAGGAAGGAAGGAAGGAAGGAAGGAAGGAAGGAAGGAAGCAAGCTTGGGGGTGGGAGGCAGGAAGAGATGGAGGGAGCTAATTACTTGCTATTCCATGTCCAGTGTGTGATCACTGAGATGGCTGATGGCATCACACTGTCACACTGATTCCTGACACAATATTCAGCTGATACCAACTGATCAGCCAGTGTCAATAACACACTGAGATATCGGGTTAATTCACACTCCGGATATTATATTCCCACACAGACTGATACTTACACCAGTGTCTGTATTTTACACTCCGGACTCATCAGAGCCTCACACAGTGACTTCACTCCAGAATCTCCCAGATTATTTCCCGGCAGCCTGGACACAGAGACAGAGACACAGTGAATATACTGTAACAATACAATACACATTGACATGTGTATACAGGAGCTGGGACCCGTGCCAGACACCTGACCGTACACACACACACACACACATCGTTGCTAAATCCTGGTTGGTTCAGACAAGCACTCACATTTATATTACAGTCACATCAGGTCAGGTTTCACAGCGTTACAGTGAACGGGTTAGAATATTCATGAGATACAGCGAGAGACAGAGAGAGAGTCAGTGAGAGAGAGTCAGCGAGGTAGTGAGTGACAGACAGAGGAAGACAACTGGAGCATGAGAGACAGCGAGAGAGAGGGAGTCAGAGAGAGACGTGTAGAGACAGTCAGTTAACGACTGAGAGACAGCAAGAGAGAGGAAGATTCAGAGAGAGAGATAGGGATTCAGCGGGAGAGTGAGAGACTGCAAGAGAGAGATAAAGTCAGAGAGAGTTTGTGAGACAGCTTGAGAGAGAATCAGATGGAGAGAGACAGCGAAAGATAGAGAGACAGAGAGAGAGATAGAGTGGGAGGGAGAGTCTGCGAGAGATTGAGCGGCAGCGAGACACAGAAGGACAGAGAGAAAGAGAGGGAAAATCACTGAGAGAGTAAGTCAGTGAGAGTAAGAGATTCAGAGAGAGAGAGAGAGAGAGAAAAAAAATATAAGTGAGAGAGTGAAAGACAGAAAGAGAGTCAGTGATAGAGAAGGTAAAAGTGAATCACAGAGAGAGAAAGTCAGAGAGAGTTGGAGAGACAGAGACAGCGAGAGGTGGAGAGAGTCAGTGACAGAGAGTGAGAGAGAACGTCAGTGAGAGTGAAAGTCAATTAGAGAGACAGCGAGAGACATCGACAGCGAGAGATGGAGAGATATTGAAAGAGAGAGTGAGAGAGACAGAAAATCTGTGTGAGAGAGAGACAGCTAGAGAGTGAGAGACAGCGAAAGAGAGAGGGAAGAGAGAAAGTCAGTGAGAAAGAGCGTGTCACGGAGACAGAAAGACTGAGAGAGAGAATGAGACAGCGAGAGAGTCAGCGAGAGAGCGATACAGTCAATACGAGAGAGACTCAGGAAGAGAGAGAAACAGCGAGAGAGAGAAAGTCCGTGCGAGAGAGGGGGAGTCAGAGAGGGGGAGAGTCAGTGAGAGGGAGACAGCGAGAGATAGAGTGAGAGACCGCAAGAGAGAGAGAGGGAGAGACTGCGAAAGAGAGATAACGAGACAGAGACAGCGAGAGCGTGAGAGAAAGTCACCGAGATAGCGTCACAGAGAGAGAAATTCTGAGAGAGAGACAGCGAGAGAGTGTCATGGAGAGAGTTAGAGAGAGTGGGACATCGATAAAGTGAAAATCTGTGAGAGAGAGTTAGAGAGTCAGTAAAAGAGAGAGAATCAGAGAGAGAGAGTCAGTAAATGAAAGTCAGAGAGAAAGAGATTCAGTGAGAGAGAGAGAGACCGCGAGGGAGAGAGTGAAACAGAGATAGAGAGAGTCAGTGAGAGAGGGAGAGAGAGGGAGAGAAAGTCAGAGAGAGAGTGGGAGACAGTGAGAGAGACACAACAGCAACCAAATTAAATGTATGGTGCGCCATTCATGTCACGAGAATAGCCCAAGGCGCTGAACAGAAAGGTCGGGACACGAGCAGGGGAAAGGAGGCAGGATAGAGGGAGCGGAGAGAGTAGGGAGGGAGGGAGTTGGGAGGGAAGGGAGATAGTGATGACGAGAGGGAGAGATTTCTGTGGGGAGGGAGAGAATTGGGAGGGGAAGAAGAAAGTTGGGAGGGGAGATAGTTCGGAGGCGAAGGAGAGAGTTGGGAGGGAAGAGATAGAGTTGGCAGGGAAGAGAGTTGGGAGTGGAGGGAGATAGTTGCGAGAGGAGAGAGAGAGTGGAGAGGGGAGGGATAGAGTTGAGAGGTGAGGGAGAGAGATGGGAGGGTGGCAGATGGTACGGTCGAAGAGGAGGTTCCTCAAACAGGCCTTGAAGGAAGCGAGGGAGGGAGCGAGACAATGGGACTGTGGGATGGAGTTCCAGAGAATAGGGGCACTCTAGCTATCTCTCCCTGTCTCTCTGTCCCTCTCCGCTTCTCTCTTCCTAATTCTCTTTGTGGCTTTTTCATTGTCTCTCTTGCTGTCTCTTCCTCTCTCGCTGTCTCTCTCTCTCCCAATCTCTCTCTCGCTGTTACTATTACTCTCCCTGTCGTGCTCTCTCTCCCTCCCAATCTCTATCCCTCTCTCTCCTTCTCTCTTTCTCTCTCTTCCTCTTTCTCTCTCTTCCTCTCTCACTCACTCCCTCTCTGCCTCTTTCTCTCTCCAACTCTCTCCCCATCCCTCTCAACCCCTCCCTCTCACTCTCTCTGTCCCTGACAGTGTTTTCCCAGACAGGCCTCGGACACTTCTCACAAGTCAGGACTATAACATCGAGTTTCATTTACAGCCAGACACTGTTTACGGATTTGCACCCAATCAGACAGTCTCTATATCAGCATGCTGACACCCCTCACTGACTGTCTGATAGTCCCCAGGTTTCAGACTGTGACCATCAATAAGAACAAACCTGAGATGTTGGCACTTGTGCAGTGCGGGCCCCAGGCGCTGGATCTCTTCAGCTCCAATATTACAGTTGTAGAGATTGAGGTCCATTATGGAGTCACAGCGCTGTAACACATGAGACAGCACAGCACAGTCCAGAGGGTTCAATGTGAACCCAGCAAAGTCCAGTGTCTCCACAGCTCCCAGTGTGATCTGGGCCAGTCTGTTGTTCTGAGACTCAAACAGATAGTACATCATGTTCAGCAGGTTCCTCTTGCCATCTTCATTCCCTGTCTGTTTAATCGCTTTCTCAACATTGACCTTCAGCCAGGAGATGGTTTCATGGACTGCTGCTTGAGGTAGCGGCCCCACGATCTCCTGCAGCTGCCGAGCTGTGTGTGGCCAGGACAGACCCACAGCAAACCTCATGAAGATCTCAAAGCGCCCGTCCTTCTCCTTGTGAACCTGGTCCAGCAGCTCAACCATGTTCCTGCGGAATGGAGTCAGATACTGAGCCAGGGCAGCCACAAACTCCTGGATGGTGAGGTGAGGGAACGTGTAAACAACTCCTCTCACACCATTATCCTTCTCCAGAATCTCCATCATAAACCCTGAGATGAAGCTTGAGGGTTCAATTTGATGGCGATAGAAATGTTCCTCATCAAACACAATGGTCCTGCTGCAGACGCCCTGGTAAGCCATCTCCCCGGCTCTCCTCATCAACTCCCGAGGATGCTCACTGACACGCGGATGGTTCTTCAGGATGTTGTACATGTAGCTGGAGTACAGCTGAGTGATGGTTTTGGGGGGAGGCTGTTTGCCGTTTGGATGGTTGAAGATTGGCTCCAATGTGGAGCAGAGGATCCAGCAGTAGGAAGGGTTGAAGCACATGGTGTACAGGATCTCATTCTCCTTCAAATATCTTAGCACTTCTGCTGCCATCTTCTCATCCGCAAAGAAGCGTCTGATGTAATCTTCCCTTCCTTCAGCGAAGAATCCCAGGATTTCAGCCCAGAGGTTGGTGTTGGTGTGAGGTAAAGACTCCAGGGCAGTTGGCCGGCTGGTGATCAGCACTGAACAGCCTTTCAGTATTTCCTGCTTCACCAGAGAGCGCACAATGTCAGCCACGAGACAGAGGCAGTCAGGCCCCGAGCAGCTAGTCTGAGGGGCTGGGTTTTTCCTTCTCTCGCTGAACTCAACCTTGTCCCTGAAGTCAATCATGTTCTTGAACTCGTCCAAACCGTCAAACACAAACAGCAAGTGTTCCGTCTTCTCCCAGATCTTCTCCAGAACTTCCTGAAGATAAGGATATGATTCCAGGACCAGGGTTTTCAGGCTTGTTTCCCCTTTTATCCTGTTCAGATCCCGGAATTTGAAATGAAAGATAAAGTGGAACTGGGGATAGATCTTCCCTGTGGCCCAGCCACACAGAATGCTCTGTACCAGGGTGGTTTTCCCAATCCCTGCGATTCCGCTGAGGATGGTTGTCCGCAATGCAGATCTGAACAGCTGATCCGGTTGTATTTTCTCCAGCTGATTCCTGAAGTTCCTCTGTTGCCACTCCTCATGGTCTTTCCCTCTCGCAACCAGTTCATGCTCCACCAGCCTTCGTTCGCGGGGAGAGGAAGTGACTATTAATTCCGTATAGCGGTCAGACAGCACGAATGTCTTGGTCTTCTCCCGTCCTCGCAGCGTGTTTACTGTCAGCTTCTCATTCTGGGAGCGGAGAGTTGCTTTGTGATGTTTTTGAATGTCTTCATATTGAACAACAGAACAGATTAATATTGGCTGAGATTCAATACAATATCCCGGTAAAAGTAATGCGTCCATTACTTTGGATACATGGTTACTCATACACACACGCACTGATCATAATGATTGCATCTGATAAAGCAGCTTGTCATGTCAGCAAGATCACTCAAAGTGCTTCACATGATACAAGCATAGTGACTGTATAATTTGTGGGGGAAACGCGGCAGCGAATTGCTCACAATGGCATCCCACAAACAGTCATGGATTGAGTTACCAAACAATTATTATTGGTTTGAAGATATTATTACTTCTGGAAAATGATCCGCCAATCGACAGACAGATTCCTACACTTGACTGGTAACCTGAGTAGCGTGAAGGAAGGAATTTGGCCATTATGCCCTGCCTGGAAATAATCCCAACTACTCATGATTTCAAATGAGAATATACAATTCTGAAACACATTATGCATCCCATCTCGTGTGCCTCAGTGTTTATAACATACGCAAGCCGACCCTGCTGCCCGAGCCCACCTCTCGTCCTAGCGCTGGTTCCACATCCACTATCTCTGAGACGCGACCATCGCTTTCTGGAACTTCTCCCCCCAACTCCCGTTGCTTTGTGCCTTGCCATCAGTCAACTCCAGCAAGTTCCGGCCCTCGTCTGGCTGCTTAGTTTCCAATTTCTCTTGTGAAACTTTGTGATATTATTTCCAGGAGAAACACGCTTTATTTAATTTTATATGTGTTCATATTTAACATCATTTTGATGTTGTTGTTCTAGAGCACTTTGTCATTAGCTAAACTTACCTCTCAGTACTTCTGACACCTTCACTTCACACCAGGTTCGAAATATCTCAATAAGAAGATCTGTTCCTGAAGAAGTTTACCAACAGTTAGCTGTGCAATGAAACTAACAGAGAGAAAGTCTCATTTTTGGGTTTGTTCGTTAATGTCATGAAGGCATACTTTCCAATTTCATTGCAAGCATAAAGACACCAAACTCTATCCCTGCATGTACACTCGACCACAGTAATGTGTGTTGACCATTTACCTGTCAGAAAACAAGTCTAGGCGGAGCTGTAACTGTGTCTAGTTGAAAGTCAACATGACAAAGGTCTCCAACTTAGCTCCTGTCGGCGCCTCCTGTATTTACCAGTTGGAAGCAAACTCCACATTATGGAGACAGTGACAAGTCTGTGTCTTGTTTGTCATCATATCCAGTCTGTAATCTCCCATTGTTACTGTACAAAAGACATCATCAGCAGTCCCCCAGCTCCACTGTCCACAAAATCCAGTTCATCCAATACTGCCAACATACTAACCCACTCTAATCTCTATTCCCAGCAAGGCTCCATTGGCTTCTTGTCATCAAATAGATCGATTTCATGATCTTCACACTCATCTTCAAATTCCTTCACAGTCTGGTACTTTCCTACCTCTCCCAACTGTATAATCCCCACCCACTATTCGCTGCCTCAGCTCGATAGGATCTGGCTACCTGGAAATCCTATTGGTGGTCATACTGTCAACCATTCTGCCCCAACCCGCTGAAACTCTCTTCCTCTCTCCCTCCATCTTGTCCCTTCCTTCCACATCTTCAAGTCGATTTGATAGGGTTTTCCTAGATATCCCTCTCTTACTTCTCACCACCCGACAAACCTTATTCGTGTCTGTGTCAATGACTTTCCTGACCCACTCCATTACTTTGCTGCCACTATCAGCCTCTGATACGTGTTGTTTAACAGACTTTAATGCAGATATTTCCTCAAGTCTGACCTGGCGTGGATCAATCTCCAGTTATACCCTAGTTATTATCTCCAAACTGACTCCCCACAAACCACAGCTACTTGTCTGGGAGACAGCGTGTCCAGCAGATTGCATACAAATGTGTAATAATCTCTCTCCCCGGTCCGCTTCATCCCATCCTGAAAAGCTTCCCCCATTAATGTTGTGACGTACCCTTTTCCTGAATCTCTCCCAGGATTCTGTTCAGCTTTGAGTTATTGTTGCACATTTTCACAAAAGCTTCCCACATAGCTCTCTGCACTTGCGCGCTGGCTCCAGTCACTACACCCAGCAGGTGTCTCGATGCTTCCTGTGTCTGATTCCCAGTCACCAGCTGTCGGATGCGCTTCAAATAAAAATGAAAGTGTTCAATTGCACCAAAGCTGCTGTGAGAAGAACAGCTTTATTCATTTGTTTTCGAGTATATGTCATGGTTGTCGGTGTGCATTGTCGGATACAAACTGGTTTCCGTCTTTGTCCACAAAAAACAAAGTCACTGCACTTTGAGAAAGGGTGATGGATTAAGAAACACATCCAAAAATTACCTTTGATAATGAGGGAGTCAACGTGAGAGTCCACGTGTACGATCAAATGCTCTTCCCAGGGAACCAGGTAAGATGGATCTTATAGTATCTACGGGCTCTGTTGGCGCCTGTGTGATTTGCTTAATAAAGTTTGGAATACAACCTTATTGGTCTTCTTCAACCTCTTACATATCAGCGCAGTTTTGGAAACCTTAGTTACACCAACAAAAGTCCTCCCATTTCATATTTCCACATCAGCAAGGCACCACAAGGCACCGTTTTAAGCAAATCTAGCTAAATATAAATTTAAACCCTGATGCTTGTGTTCCATTTGGGATCCTGGTGAAATGTTTGTTGAGGCCACATGAATGTAGGTTCGGAATTAATTTCCATGATCCATGTTACAGTGAGTCGGGGCTGTACACCACAAACCCAAGTTCATTCCAATGTTGCGCAACTTACTGCACAATCTCTGCATTCCAGGTGTTTCTCCAGCACCGATGTCAAGTCCTCCACCAAATCAAACATCACCTCCTCCAGTCTCTGCCGGTAGAACCAGGTCACCATGTGCAGCTCAGAGTCGCTGTAACTTTTCAGAAGTTCATCTGACAATATATTAAGGACAGTAAGAGCTATGATGATCATTACTACACTGGATAAGGGAGGAGTCTGTGTGGAAGGAGGCCTCAGTGCAAACCAAAGCACCAGAGACCAAGTGGGAGAGGAGCGGAATAGCAATGCAGTAGTTCATAGAATCATAGAACATTACGGCACAAAAGGATGCCATTCGGCCCATCAACGTATAGTAGATTAAAATAATTAAGGGATAGAGGATATTAACTACAGCAGCAATTGGGTCCAGGAGGGTGTGTTATCTTCCCAGTGGTAAGGAAAGGGATATCTAAAAAAAATCTGGAAAGGAAAAGGAGAGGGAAATTTTCTTGTCCATGCGTGAAATGAAGGCACCGGTAAAAACAACAAAATTAAATTTATAGAGCACCTTTCATGTCGGCAGAACGTCCATAGGCGCTGAACAGATAGGTCTGGAACCGAGCAGGGAATGGATGGGTCGGTGTAGGGGCAGGGGGAAGGAAAGTAGGCAAGGTGGTAGAGGTAGTATGTTAGCAGAAGGCACGGTAAAAGAGGAAGCTCTTGATACCGGCATTAAAGGAAGAAAGCGAGGAAGCGAGGTGAAGGGTTTGCTGGATGGAATTCCACAGTGTGGGAGCAGAGAGGCTGAAAGCCCGGCCACAGATGGTTGGGCAGTTCGGCGTGGTTGCCATGAGCAGGCCAGAGCCCGCTGAACGGAAGCAACGGGCAGGCTAATAGGGAGACAGCAGGTTGAAGAGATAGGTGGGGGCAAAGCCGTGAATGGCATTGAAAGTTAGGACGAGGATATTCAGTTGGATCCTCTGGGAGATGGGGAGCCAGTTGACACAGTCGAGGGTGGGAGTGATATTGTCAAGGAGCCTGGTATGGGAGAGTACACGAGCTGCAGAATTCTGAATGATCTGCAGCCTGTGAAGCGAGGAGCTGGGGAGGCTGACGAGGAGAGAGTTTCCGTAGTTGAGTCTAGATGTGATGAATGCACGGAAAAGTTTCTCGGCAACACGGGGGGTGAGGTATTGGCAGATTCTTGCGGAGGTGGTGGAAAGCGGTACCAGTAATCGAGCAGACGTGTGGGAGGAAGGACAGTTTGGGGTTGATCAAGACGCGCAGATTCCTGACTGGCTTCGATAGTTGGAGCAAACGCAAGAAGGAGGCCCAGCTAAAGGATTGTCAGGAGATAAGAGCTAAACTGACAACAGGTCGTGTGTTCATCGGCTCTGATACTTGATCTTTACGAGCCTTTAATCCAGAAACTTGTTGAGGTCTGATTGATGGTGACCTGGCCTTGCCCAAACTCGAGTTATCTCGTAATGATTATCTCCTCACTTGCTCCCCACAAACCATAGCAAGTAGTCTGAGACACAGCATAACTAGCAGATTGTATAGAAATGTGTAAAAACCGGACTCCCCGCCCCCCTTTACTCCCATCCTGAAAAACTTCTCCCATTGACGCTGTGACGTACGTTTTTTCTGTATCTCTCCTAGGATCCTCCTCAGCTCTGGTTGATTGTCCTGCATTATCACAAAAGCTTCCCATATGGCTCTGTGGACCTGTGCGCTGGCTCCAGTCACTACACCCAGCAGGTATCTCGATGCTTCCTGTATCTGATTGCTGTTCACCAGCCGTCTGATATACTTTAATGAGAAATAAGAGTGTTAAACTGCACCAACGCTGCTATGAGACGAACGGTTTGATTCAATTGTTTTGTTATCAATGTGTCCATTTAGTTAATATTTTTAATCCCCACAATATATATATAAACTGGTCATTCAAATTGACGACTGTCATGGCTGTTGGGGGGCATTGCCAGACACAAACTGGTCACTGTGATTCTCCGCAAATCACACAATCATTACACCTACGTTGTGTTATGTATATGTTGTGAACGGCAATATGATATTCATAATTTACTCCAAAGTTGTTGCTGGCCATTGGCGTCATCAATGGTCCCATAAATGGTGGTGGAGGCCGATTCGATAATAAATTTTAAAAGAGAGGTAGACATTGATTTGGGGCGGACGGGTTAAGCGCTCTGAAACGCAGTCCAGCGTGGAGGGTGCTATATAAATCGAAGTTGCTGTTGTTGTTTGAAAGGTTACGGAGAGAAAGCAGGGGAGTGGCATTAAATTGCTCTTTTTAAAGAGCCGGCACAGACTCTATGTACCGAATGGCCTCCTTTTGTCAATTGAATTTATTACATTTCATTTATTAATGCTACATAATTATTTTTTACCGTTTATTCTTTAGAATGTAACCAACGAATAATCATTTGGTGAGGTGGGTTTGATTCAGTGTTTATGTTAAAAGGGATTAAACCGATCTCTACTGGGCGGATTTAGGTCAGCTTCTGATTACGTTCCATAATTTCCTGGGAAGATGTTCATTACCGTGATGTAATGCGCAATCGAGTACTTGAACACAGATTGAGAATAATGGACCAAAGAATGAATTGACTATAGCCCCAGACACGGACCTAACACAAAGCTGTCAAACACGCAGGCTAGAGAAGGCTGACAAAATAAATTTTCCCGTCTATCTTTCACTGTATCACTTCCTTCATTCGCTGACAATGGGAAGCAGATTAACGAACACACACATACAAAAATTGAACTATGACATTGAGGGAGTCAACGTGTGAATAAAACGTAGAATATCAGCTGGTGGTATGGATTTTACTGTATATATGGTCAACATTGGAATTTGTGTGACTTGCTTTGTAACATTTGTGTGATAACTATATTGGATATCTCCAACGTAGTCTCTTATATATCAGCTCAGTTGCTCAATTACACGGATACTCCAGTTACACCAATAACAATTCTCCCATTTCATATTGCTATTGACCACCTCATTGAAACACCAACATGTACTTCACACCAATGATTGTAAAATGTATATAACTGATGTGTTCCTTGTACAACTTGTCAGAAAATCTCGCTAACTATAAATTTAGATATTGATGTTTGGGTCACATACGGGCTCCTAGTGAAGTGTACATTTAGGCCACAGGAATGTGCGTTTCCATGATCAACGTAATGGCCTGTGCCGTCTGATTTATCACCAAGAACAAGTTTATTCTAAAGTTGCTCAACTTACCCCATACTGGCTGCCTTTCAAATTTTTCTCCAGCACCGATGCCAAGTCCATCACCTGATCAACCATCACCTTCTCTAGTCTCTGCCGGTAAAACCAGGTCACCATGTGCATCTCAGAGTCGCTGTAACTCGCCAGAATTCGTCCGATTATTGATTTGTTGTGACCTGACAATATGTAAGATGCAAGAGGACAGTGCGAACCTTGACGATCATTGCAACATTGGATAAGGGAGGAGTTTGTGGGGAAGGAGAACTGAATGCAAACCAAAGCAACAGAGAGAAAGTGGGAGAGGAGCAGAATAGCAATGTTGCAGTTACATTGGATGGAATAAGTAAGGGGATTGAGTAGAGCCTCTGGATCCGAGATTGAGTGCAGGAGGCTGTGTTGCCTTCCGATCACTATATTGAGTAGAAGCTGCTTCGGGATGAGAACAACAACAGCAACAATATTACACGGAATTTCACATTACGAGGACGTCCCAAGGCGCTGAAGCACCTAGATTGAAAACCACTGTCTGTACTCACTGGTTCCTGCAGCTCTTGTGGTTCCTTGCATTGTGCCTCCCTTTGGCTGGTTACCACTAGCTGTAGCGCCCACTGCTGGATGGTCTATTGCCTGTCTCACAGCCCTTGTAGTGTGAATATCTGAGCCTGGCGGCTTTGCTCACTGCTGCAATGTTGAGGTGCGGTGTAGAATTCCTGTAAGAGAGATCAGTGTTAAATGGAAGCAATTACAGGTTGCTCAGGTTTTGACACTGATCTGCTCTCTCTGCCTGTCTTGTGGCCACAGAAGCTTTTGGATGTCCTGATGATTTATCCATGGCTTGTGGGGCTCAGAACAACATGCCTTGTGACTGAGAGGCCAGCGATCTATCAACTGAGCCAAGCGACACACACTTTAGCTGTAAAGAACACAGTTAGGACAGAACCGAGCAGGGAATCAAAACCTGTCAGAGGGAACCAATGGGAGTGGAGCAGAATAGCAATGCTGCATTATAGTGGATGGAATAATTAAGCGGATGGAGATTTGAATATGTGAAAGAGATATGAATTTCGGGAGAAAGATTGGAAGAGACCAGGAGCACGTTTGTTGAACAACAAAGCAGTTGGGATCTGGAATGTGTTGGCGGGAGCAGTGGTCGAGACAGAATAGATAATGGCTTTCCTAAGAGAAGTAGATAAATATCAAAACGCTTCAAATCAATAAGCAACAACAACCACAAAATGATATAATGCCTCTAGTGGAGATAAAGTGCATGGCTGAGGTACTCATAGTGGTGAATGTCTTGGGAATAAAGAGACAAAACAGTAAACTTTGCTGATGACAAGCAACTTGGGAAGATGGCAAACAGCGTGAAAGATTGTAGCACATTGCAGCAGGATTTTGCATGTTAAACTAAAAGCTGATTATCAGGAGCGGCTGATTCAATGCTGTAGCTGACACACAGAGCCCAGGACAGACAGAGTACACAGTGTGTGGGGCATTGCTTTCCGCACAATGTGTGAGGTTATATTATTTGCAAGTTGTTGTTGCTCCTGTGACATTCTCAATTCCCAAACAAGCGGCCATTCCCTTTAGAACGTAAGGTACTGCTCAAGTGAAAGAAGACCAAGATTCCATCATCCTGGCAGTCGTTTGACATGACATGTCCCAAACTTTGCACTGAATCCTGAGATCATGTTTAGTAGAAATCTCTAGAATCTGTTCCTGAAATAAATGACACTTTCTGCTTCCAGTGCCCCCCCACCCCCCCACCCGCCTCGCAAACACAGTGAGCACACAGTGTGGATGCCACTGCCATCAGTGCTCCATAGTTGGTCACAGTGAAAAGTCAGGTCGTTTTCTGTCAACAAATATAGCCCAGGCTTGTTGATCTACATGTGTTTCATTGTTTATTCAGAAAGTCAGATAACCAGGCATTGAGATACTTCACCACATGTTGATGTTGTTGAAATGAAATACAGCTAAAATGTACCATAACAAACAGCAACAGCTCGACCTGGCCTGGTTTGTTTCACTGACAATCTGACTCTTGAGAATATATTGGTGGAAATCCTGTTAATGTTACAGCAGAACCATGTTTGTTTGAGATCACTGGTGTTACCACAGTCAGAGTGTTACCCAACCAGCCCAGACCTGCATTGCATGTGTTTATTCACAGAGTAACAGCAACATATCCGACAAACACAGCAATTCCTCTTTGAGCACCATTGAGCATGTGTATCCAGTCACTGACTGTAACATAGTGAGACTCACAGACACACAGTGAGCAACACACACAGACGGAGAGAGAGATTGGGATAGATCTCTCTCCCATGAGAGATCTTGGATGATAAACACAAAATCGCAGTGAGAGAGAGAGGGAGATACATGCACAAAATCAAATGATCTAAAACTCCACTTCTCACATACTCAACTGTACTAAACTACATGGCTCCTACCCATGCCAGGCTCCACTAGTTCCCTATCACACACACACAATATCTCAGGATCGGTGCAGGGAATGAGAGAGAACAAGAGAATAAGCGATGGAGGGTAGGAGGGAGGGAGACCGAGAGAGAGTGAAGGAGCGAGAAAGAGAGGGAGGAAAGAGTAGTGGGGTGTGTGGGGGTAGGGGGAGGGAGTGCAGAGAGAGAGAGGTGGGGGCAGAAGTGAGAGTGGGACACACTGACTCCTTTCATTGCACACTCTGACGAATCGCTACCCGCTTCATTAGCCCCAGCTGACCATTTCCACCCACTCACCCCATTGACCGCACCGCTCAGGCCAAGACAGACTCAAACCAGCTGCCTGCTTTATTTTAAAAAGCTGAGTTTCTGGCTGCTAATCAAAGTTATTCTCGCCCACCGCTGTCATGACACACAGAACCTGTTGCGTTATTGAATGCCCAGGCCTCAACTTAAAGAAGATATAACGAAACCACTTTACTGTATATTCTGTGAAGCGCTTTGAAACGTCCGTAAGGCATGATAAGGCGCGATATTGAATGAAAGTCTTATTATTGTTTAACATGGGAAGGTATGCTGTGCAATTTCCGTCTAGTTGTCCACATGTAAGGAACGGTGGAACTGAAACTTTTCTAACTGATCTTGAGATTCTTGCTTTGGACAAAAAGCTAAAGAGCAGAGTGAAACTTATCTATTTTCTGTTTGTGTCATCCATACGTCGTCTCTCTTAAGATCACAAATTGATGTTACATGAAGCAATCGCCATCAATTCAAAGTAATAATGCTCCTCATCACATTGTTGTTGATGGGATGCTGTTGTAGATTGGGCTGCATTATCAAACTACACCCGGTTGAACACTTTCCTTCTAATCTATGATCAACTGTTTCCAATTCAGTTATTGTTTTAGGTACAGATTGACTTGTCATATCAGGTACAAGACAAATCTGGTCGCTACAGCTATTTGAAAACTAGCTACAGTGATACATGTCTAGATTACTGATGGACAGACACAGTACGAATAATAATGATGCATGCATTTGACATATTGCTTTTCGCAACCTCTAGACATCTTAAAGTGCTTTACTGGATATACAGTAAAGTGAATTCACTATATGTTTGTGGGCAAAACACAGCAGCCAGTTGGGCAAAGCAGATTCCCACAATCAGTCATGGATTGAAATGACCAATTTACAAACAGCTATTTATGTTACCTGTAACAGTGCTGAATATGATACTATAGTCTGTATGTTGCTTTGACTGCAGACTATGATACTGTAGTCTGCAGTCAAATTGAAAGCACATCTGTGTAAGGCAAACAATTGTAACAGGCTTGAGAATTTATTCTTGGGCACAGTTACTAATGAGTTAATTAATCTCATCTTCCAAATCAGATTCATAGAAAAATGGTTGTCCAGGACATTGGGAAACATGTCTATATAATGTAGATGAGCATGGACAGGTTCCTGCTTAATATTTGCAACTAACGACGGCGTTTTGTGGAGCACAATATCTCCCAACTGGAGTGTCAGTCAGTCTGTTCTGTGAGCTCAAAGTCAACAGCGTCAAACTTGGTCGCACAGCCACTTACCACGAACATGGCTAACCAACCTAAACTAGCACCAGAGATGGTATTTCTGATAAGTGTCCAGATAACCAAAAATGTACAATGTAAAAACACAGAGATGAACCCTGGGCTAATATTGCACCCATCCATTTCAGGTAGTGTCAACATCAAATTTGTTTACCAGATATTGCTCAGTCTTCTACAGGATGAACGTAACTTTCTCTTCGCCAGTCATCATCAGACTAACCCGAGTGTGACACTGACACATACTCCCTCTTAATTCAACTTACCCTCTTTTTCATTCCAGTCACCTGCCCATCTCAGCCCATCCCCTGCACTCTGAGTCTAATCTCCATTTCCTGCCCTTTGAATCTAATTTGTGTAGCAGTTAGTGAAACCTTATCAAAGCTAAAAGCCAGGGTAACCTTTTATGGACAATTTCAAGTAATATAGCTGTGGGTTGGGCTCTGGACTTGGGACCAAGAGGTTCTGTTGAGCCTCAATGAGCTCAGCCCTTCCCTCTTTAAAATTCAATCATATCAGCCTTCTCATATCAGATATTTTCCACATGAGGGGAAAGCGAAAGACAATGTCAGCATTTAGGTCTCTCGTCGATCAGGCTCCGCGATTCTATCAACCGCAACCTCCCCCGAACTCTACTGACTTCCCATCACAGGGGACATAATTCCAGATCCTGTTTTTCACCTTCTCCTCCCATGTCTCTACGACATTCTGACCTCCTACTAACATTCCCATTTCTTCTACTCAGCCGGCTCCCTCCTTCGTTAGTTTGCCAGCCTCATCGAACACACCATAGCAGGGCGGGCCTTCAGGCACTCTCTGGAACTCCATTCAATATTCCCTCCGTTTCACTCTTTCACTTTCCTCCTCCAAGACACACATCAAGAATCACCTCATCTACCAATTGAGCTTTCGATCAAACACCCAACTGACAAGCAAAAAGTATCAGGTGCGGCTTCTAACCAGAAAACTCACTGTCTTCTCTTCCTCCTCACTCAGTGAGCGGAGCAGTCGGTTCCAGTGTCTCCCGATCCTCTCCGTGATGTGGGCTCGGGAAAATCTGCTGTAACAGGGTGATAAACACACCCTGGTCACAGTCCACTGTACAACAGAGCCACGCTCTGTCTTCCAATCACTGGACTTCACATCAATCAGCAGACTAACCCCAGTGTGAGATTGACACCTCGTCCCACTTGCTTCAACGTTCCCTCTTTCCCATTCCAGTCACCTGCCCAATTCAGCCCATCCCCTGAGCTCTGCGTCTAATCTCCTGCTAATGCTCTTTGAACCTCATTTGTGCAACAGTCAGTGAAACCTTATCAAGGCCAATAGGCAATGTTGCCTTTTATGGACATTGTTAGGTCATATAACTGTGGGTTGGGCTCTGTACTTAGGACCAGGAGATTTTGTTGAGCTTCAGTGATCTCAGCTTTCCCCTCCTTCAAAGTCAACAACATAAAATCATTTCTCCCAGTACGGAAAGAGAAAATGGCGGCATTTTGTCAGTCAGATACAGATTTGAACACAATTAAGGCTGATTCCCCACAGTGTGAAATCTAACGAGCTGCATTCAACAATATGCCAGGTACTCTCCACCCCCATTTCACATGCTGATCAGACTGATCTACCGAGCTGGAGCTATGAGCTGTAACCAGAGATAGAGGAGCTGCGGAGCTTTAGCCACGGAAACAGGAATATCAGATGAGAAAACAACACCAACAACAAAAATATAGTACCATCCACACAGACAGCGTCTCGGAGATTTTAACAGCAACTTGGCCTAATTCTGCGCTGAAACAATATTTCAAATCAATCAAGATCATTAGAAGATTTGGGAATCCATTTCTGCCTGATACGATGTGACAATGGTTAGATGAATTCATGTAAACAACTACATATGAACCTCTTCCCTCAGTCATGGTTTAATTTACTAACATTAAACTTTCACTGACGAATAACAACTACAAGTTGAGTTTAAGTTTCCCCCTTCAACTGCAGAGGTCCTAATTCTGAGATGAAACAATATTTCAACTCAATCAAATTCACCTGAAGATTGTAGAATTATAATCTGCCTCATACGATGTTAAAATGGTTGGATGAATTAACATAAAAAATCACAATTAACCTCTTCCTCGGTCACTGGCTCCTGCTTCTTAAGCTACACTAAACTTTCACTGATAACAAAACAAGTTGAGATTGTGTTGCTCAGCTCACCTGGGGAGATGTCTCCAAGTGTTTCAATCCTGCGGTAACTTGAACTGGTTTATTTCAGCCACATTGAGATCTAATCTGAGACTGACCGTCCTCTCTCTCCCTCTGACTGAGTGACAGCTCCAGCCTCTGGTTCCCGAGCCTCTGAGTGACGTGGCTTCAGTGTTTTGGGCTGTACAGGTAATAACACACCCTGGTCAGAGTCCAGCAGCTAATGTCTGGCAGTAAATCACAGACACACCCTGTTACCTTGGAGATGGCCACTGAAACTGAATGTTTACCTGTGGTACAAAGCTCCACTAAAATGCTATAAATTTAGTGCCTAAATCGTTGAGAGAGCCACACAAACCAAACTAATAATGAGGAACAGCTCAGGCCTCTCTGAAAGTCTAGCAGTTAATGGCTGGCAGTAAAATCACAGCCAGGCACTGTTCGCTAGGAGATTGCCACAGATATTTAAGAACATAAAAACATAAGAATTAGGCAGGAGTAGGCCATTCGGCCCTTCGAGCCTATTCCCCCATTCAATAAGATGATGGCAGATCTTCTCAACTAACTGATTACCTGCCCTATCCCCACATCCCCTAATCCCCCTATTTTTCAAAAATCTATCAGAGTCAGCCTTGAAAATGTTCAAGGACTGAGCATCTACAGCCTTCGGGGTTAGTGAATTCCATAAGTTCACTACCCTCTGATTGAAGAAATGTTTCCTCAACTCTGTTCTAAAAGGCTGACCCTTAATTTTAAGACTGTGACCCCTGGTTATAGATTCTCCTACCAGGGGAAACAGTCCCTCAGTGTCTACTTTATCTAGCCCTTTAAGAATCTTATATATTTCAATAAGATCCCCCCTCTAATTCTACTGTACTCTAGAGAATACAGCCCTAGTTTATTCAACCTATCCTCATAGGTCAATCCTCTCATCCCAGGAACTAACCTAGTGAATCTACGCTGTACCCCTAAGGCAAGTATGTCCTCTTTTAAATACGGAGACCAAAACTGCACACAATACTCTAGGTGTATATATGGCCCTATACAGTTGCAGCAAGACTTCCCTACTATTATACTCTGAACCTTTTGAAATGAATGCTAGCATGCTGTTCACATTCTTAATTGATTCCTGTACCTGCAAACTACATTTTGGGACTGGTGTACATGGACACCCAAATCCCTTTGAATACTAACATTATCTAACTTCTCCCCCTCTAGAAAATAATCTATTCTTTTATTCTTGCTACCTAGGTGAATCATTTCACACTTGCTAACATTCAATTCCATCTGCCACCTACTTGCCCACTCCCCTAGTCTATCTATACCTTGTTGCAATCTTTTTGCATCATCCTCATAGCTCACTCTGCAACCTAGTTTATTGTCATCCGCGAATTTAGACACATTACATTCAATGTTCTCATCCAGATCATTGATGTAAATAGTAAATACCTGAGACCAAAGCACTAATCCTTGTAGCACTCCACTAGTTACATCCTGCCAATTCCAGAATGATCCGTTTATCGCTACTCTCTGCTTTCTACCTGATAGCCACTCTTCTATCCATGTTAATATTTTCCCATTAATCCCGTGGGCCTTAATCTTGAGCAGCAGCCTTTTGTGTGGCACCTTGTCAAATGGCTTCCTAAAATCCAAATATACCACATCTACTGGTTCCTCCTTATCCAACCTGCTGAATGCATCCTCAAACATTCTAAAAGATTAGTCAAGCATGACTTCCCTTTTGTAAAGCCATGCTAGTCAATAAATAAATGCCCTCAAACTGTCTCCATCCCGATACCCAGCCCCGTCCTGTGTGTTTATCACATTAAACACTGACACAAACACTCACCCGATCCTCTCCAGGCTGGTGCAGGTCAGTGTGAGGCGGAGGAGAGCGGGGACAGAGGCGTCTGTGAAGGAGTTAGACACCAGGTCCAGCTTCCTCAGTGAGCGGCTTGTACTGAGAGCGGAGACCAGATCATCAGTGTAGACATCGGTCAGACTGTTACTGTACAGCGAGGAGGTCAGAGACATGACAGGGATCAACAACAACAACAATATGATATGATGGGAGGACGTCCCAAGGCACTTGACAGACAGTGTCTCAGACTGTGATGGGAGTGTGGGAGGTGAGAGGAGACCGATGTTGGGTTTGGTTTTGTGGAGGAAGAGAGCTGGGGGAGGGAGGGATTAAATGGGAGGGAGGGCGCAGGGAGAAGGTGAGCAAGCTGTGGTGTGGAAGGAGCTGTGGAGGTTGGAGGGAGAGAGGGAGGGAGGGAGGCACGCACGCACGCAGTGACGGACAGAGTGTGCTGGGTAAGGGAGGAAGCTTGGGGTGTGAGAGAGTGGGGAAAGGGGGGAGGGAGGGAGCTGGTGATAGAGGAAGGGAGAGAGGGAGGGAGCAAGAGAGTGAGGGAGGGAGAAAGGGGAGAGGGAGATGGAGGGAGGGGGAGTGAGCTGGGTTCGATAGAGAGTGGACTTGCGGGCAGCAAGAGATGGAGCTGTTGGAGGGAGGGATGGAGGGAGGGAGTTGGGGGAGGGAGGGAACTGGTGAGGGAGAGAGAGAGGTGCAGGAGGGAGGGAGCTGAGGAGTGACAAGGACGAGTCACAGAGACACACGAGCACACTGAGACACCCACACACCCACATACACACACTGAGACACACACACAGCCACATACAGACTCTCTTACACACACACCGACTCTCTCACACACAGACTCTCTCAGAGTTGCTCACACACACAGACTCTCTCACACAAACACACAGACACTCTCTCTCACACACAGACACTCTCACAAACAGACTCTCTCACACACACAGACTCTCATAGACACACACACAGACTCTGTCTCATACATCCACAGACTCTCTCACAAACACACACACACACAGACTCTCGCACAAACACAGACTCTCATACATACACACAGACTTTCACACACACTCTCACACATGCATATACACATAGATACTCTCACACACACAATCTCACTCAGACTCTCATACACAATCTCACACACACATGCTCTCACACAGACACACACAGACTCACACACACACACACTCTCACAAACACACTCTCACACACACACGCTCTCACACACACGTCCTTAAACACACACAAACACAGACTCACACACACACACTCTCCCACCTAGTCATCCTACAGTGACACAGTCAAACTTGCTCACACAGATTCTCTCTCTCTCTCACCTTCTCTCCCTTTGTCTCTCACCTTCTCTCTCTCTCTCCCCCTGGGACGTCCTCCCGACGTGAAAGGCGCTTTATAAGTGTAATTTGTTGTTGTTGTTGTTGACCGTCTGTGTCCCTGCATCTCAGGCTGTAAGATCACTTACGAGCGAGCAAGGGAGGCTGGGGCTCTAATCACTGAGTTACAGGACTGTGGCTTACGAGCGAGGGAGGCCAGAGCTCTAACTTTATAGAGATGTGGAAACCCAGGGATCTCTCTGTCTGATGGGAATGTCGATAATTCTTTCAGAAGGAACTGGAATCCCGACAGTCACAACCTTGAGAGAGAGGGAGACACAGAGTGTGAGAGAGACAGAGAGTTTAAGACAGAGGGAGACAGAGAGTGTGAGAGAGAAAGACAGAGTGTGCGAGAGAGGGTGAGGAGAGAGAGAAGGAGTGTGTGGGGGGAGAGTGTGAGGTGGGGGGGAGAGTGAGAGAGGCAGACATAGAGAGTGAGAGAGAGAGAGAGGGAGACAGAAAGTAAGTGAGAGAGAGAGAGAGACAGGAAGTGTGAGAGAGAGGGAGACAGAAAGCGTGAGTGAGAAGGAGACAGATAGTGGGAGAGAGCAGGGGAGAGGGAGAGTGTGTGAGAGAGATGGGGTTAAAGGGAGAGTGTATGTGAGAGAGGGGGATTGTGAGGTGAGGTGGGTGGGGGGGGGAGACAGATAATGTGAGATAGACAGAGAGAGAGAGAGTGGGTGAGAGAGATGGAGAGTGTAAGAGAGAGTGGGTTGGGGGGGGAGAGGAGGAAAATGTGTGTGAGAGAGAGGGGGAAGTGTGAGGTGTGGTGGAGTGAGAGAGAGGGAGACAGAGAGTGTGTGAGAGGGAGATAATCAGAAAGTTCACAATCTCTCTCTCTCTCACTCGCTCAGTCTCTCTCACAGTTGTTCAGTCTTTCTCTCTCTCTCTCTCTCACACTCATTCTCTCGCAACTGTCTGTCTCACAACCTCTCTCTCTCTCACACTCACTCAGTCTCTCTGTCAATCTGTCACACTTGCTCTGTCTCTGTCACACTCACTCAGTGTCTCTCTTTCTCTCTCTCTCTCACAGTCCCTGAAACTCTCAGCCTCTCTATCCCTCTCTCTCAGTGTCTCTCACACTCTCTCAGTCTCTCTCTCTCTCTCTCTCGCTCTGTGTCTCTCACCAGCAGGGTTTGGTGACCAGTCGATCTTGTATCAGTTCCTGTAGCCGCTTTGCTGCCCCCTGGCTCCTGTCCTTACCCTTTCTCTCACACTCTCTCATAAACTGTCTCATACTCTCTCTCACACACACTCTCTCAGTCCCTCAGACTCGCTCAATCTCTCTCCCTCTCTCACACTCTTTCAGTCTCTCACACTCAATCAGTGTCTCTCTCAGTCTCTCACACTCATTCAGTC
Source organism: Hydrolagus colliei (assembly GCA_035084275.1). Taxonomy (NCBI): domain Eukaryota; kingdom Metazoa; phylum Chordata; class Chondrichthyes; order Chimaeriformes; family Chimaeridae; genus Hydrolagus; species Hydrolagus colliei. The sequence continues at coordinate 128,893 of JAYJKW010000262.1, read as the reverse complement.
TCTCTCTCCTTCTCTCACATACTCGCTTAATCTCTCCCACACACACTCGCTCTCGAACTCACTCAGTCTCTCTCGCACCCTCTCAGTCTTTCTCTCCATCTTTCTCTCAGACTCTCTCTGTGTCTCACCAGTAGCGTTTGGTGACCAGTTGAGCTCAGAACATTTCCTGTAGCCCCTTCACTGCCCCCTGGTTCCTGCCACCTCACCCTCATACTCTCTCTCAGTCTCTCTCACACACTCTCTTGGTCACTCACACTCGCTCAGTCTCTCTCTCTCAGTCTCTCACAAACTCTCAGTCACTCTTTCTCCCTCTCTTGGTCTCTCTCACACGATCTCAGTGTCTCTCTCCCTCTCACACTCACTCAGTCTCCCACACTTGCTCAGTCTCTCTCCCTCTCTCACACTCATTCGGTCTCTCATACTCTCTCAGTCCCTCCCTCAGTCTCTCTCCATCTCTCACAATAACTCAGTCTTATCACACACTCAGTCTCTCTCTCACACACTTTCTCTCTCTGTGTGTCTCACCAGTAGTGTTCAGTGACCAGTCGAGCTGGGAACAGTTCCTGTCGCCCCTTCCCTGCCCCCTGGGACCTCCTCACCACCATGGCTCCCGTCGTCTCCTTGTCCAGTCGACGACACGGGTAAAATGGCCCCGCGTTCACCCCCTCCATCATCCTGGCCAGGACAGGGAGCACAGCAGCCACACTCACCCTCACACCAGCAGCCCCTGGTGGGCAAGGGAGACAAGATGGGGGTCAGGGAGACACTGACACACACAACAGACAGTCTCACACACAGCCACACACACACAGCCACACACACACACACAGCCACACACACACACAGCCACACACACACACACAGCCACACACACACACACACAGCCACACACACACACACACAGCCACACACACACACACAACAGACAGTCTCACACACAGCCACACACACACACACAGCCACACACACACACACACACACACACAGCCACACACACACACAGCCACACACACACACACAGCCACACACACACACACAGCCACACACACACACAGCCACACACACACACAACAGACAGTCTCACACACAGCCACACAGACACACAGCCACACACACACACACACACACACACAGCCACACACACACAGCCACACACACACACAGCCACACACACACACACACACACACAGCCACACACACACACACACAGCCACACACACACACACACACAGCCACACACACACACACACACACAGCCACACACACACACAGCCACACACACACACAGCCACACACACACACACACACAGCCACACACACACACAGACACACACACACACACAGCCACACACACACAGCCACACACACACACACACAGCCACACACACACACACACACACACACAGCCACACACACACACACACAGCCACACTCACCCTCACACCAGGAACCCCTATGTGGAGAGGAGAGGGGAGTCAGGGACACACACACACAGACAGCCACATACATACAGACACTTTTACACACAGCCGCACACAGACTCTCACACAGACACAAACACACATGTACATACAGCCACACACAGAGACACACTGACCATCACACCAGGACCTCCTATAGGGAGACAAGGGGGGGGGGGGGGGTCAGGGAGACACACACACAGACATTCATCCTCACACCAGGACCTGCTGACAGGGAAGGCAAGGGGAGGTCAGGGAGACACACACACAGCCACCCTCACACCAGGATCTCATTAGGGGGAGACAAGAGGGGGGTGATGGATACACAGCCACACACACAGAGACTCTCTCACACACACAGACTTATACACACAGACAGACTCACCCTCACACCAGCCTCTCCTACAAAGGGGGGGGGTGAGGGACACACACAGACACTCTCATCCTCACACCAGGACCTACAGGGAAGTCAAGAGTGTCAGGGAGACACACACAGACACATATACACACACATAGATATACACACACACACACACAGACACACACACACACACAGACAGAGACACATATATATACACACACACACATAGATACACGCAAAGACACACACACACAGATACACACACACACAGACACATATATATGCACACACACACACACACACACACAGAGATACACACACAAACACACACACACACACACACAGACACACACACACACACAGACAGAGACACATATATACACACACACACACACACACACACAGACAGAGACACATATATACACACACACACACACATAGATACACGCAAAGACACACACACACACAGACACACACACAGAGACACATATATATGCACACACACACACACACACACAGAGAGATACACACACACAGAGATACACACACACACACACAGAAACCGAGACTCTGTACAGGGAGACAAGGGAGGTGGGGGGGTTAGTAAGACACAGACACAAACACACTCACTCTCACACATACACACTCCCACAGAGACACACACACTCTCTCTCACACACACATACAGCAGCTACAGGGAGACAAGAGGGGGGGGGGTCAGGGACACACACACAGAGACTCTCTCACCAGGCCCTCCTAGAGGGACACGCGCACACACAGACTCACCCTCTCTCTCTCTCTCTCTCTCTCCCCGTGACCGTCTGTACACAGACACCGCCCACCTTCTTCTCTGTCTCCGCCGCCGCCATTGTGGACATTCAGCACGTGACGTGACCCGGTTTGATGACGCATTAGCCTTCGCGTCACTGTCTCCCAGGTAACCAGTGATTGACAGGAGAGAGACACAAAGAGAGACACCCCCGTCTCCTAGGTAACGTGTGGTTGACAGGAGAGAGAGACACACCCCCCCCCGTCTCCCAGGTAACCAGTGATTGACAGGAGACAGAGAGAGTGACCCCCCCCCCCCCCCATGATGTCACCAGGCTGACACTCCAGGCCATCACAGGGGGGATTGTGACGTCAGACCCGGCGATGGGTTTGTGGACAAACATTAGTTCAGACGGGAGAGAGGGAGCGACAGGACCCCCAGCCCCCACAGCTCAATAGCATTGGCTACACACACACTGGGATCCGGTAGCGCAGGGAACACAGTGACGTCACTGGGAGAGGGGTCATCTCGTCACAGAGAGTCAGCGTGGGGAGGGGTTAGGGGGTGGGGGTTGTTATGAAGGGAAGGTCGTTCTCTCGACATGAAAGGCATTATATAAATGTAAGTTTTGATTCATTCATTCGTTCGTTCGTTCATTGATTAATTCGTTCATTAATTGATTGATTCATTGATTGTCTGTTTGTCTGTTGGGGCTGAAGAGAGGCTGGGATGAACAGGTGACAGCAGTGACTGTAGAACATCCAGAATGGAAGAAACAGAATGCAGGAAGGATGATTATTTTTATAATATAATAATAATAATCATCCTTGCATTTGATATAGCGCTTTCCACATCTTATCAACGTCTCAAAGCGCTTCACAGAATATACTGTAAAGTGAGTTGACTATATATATATTTGTGGGCGGATCGCGGCAGCCAATTGCGCACAGCAGTGTCCCACACACAGTCGTGGATTGAAGTGACCAAATTTATTATTGTGTTTTGTTGGTGGGATTATTTACCACTGCAGCTCAGCGGTTACAGCAGTTGGCTTACAAGCGATATACCTTTATTCGAATCCCGCAAATGAGGGCCAAACCTTGGGCAAGTTTCCTTACTCCACACACACACAAAACTAATAATAATTAATCCAAAAAACACTACAATAATAAAAATTGATCATTTTCAATCCACAACTGTTCGTGGGACACTGATGTGTGCAATTGGCTTGATAATATATTTTGTGAAGCGTTTTGAGGCGTTGATAAAACGTGAAAAACACTACCTACATCAAATGCAATGCTTATTATTATTAATTATTCTTCAGCCTTAGAAAACTGGAGGATGGAGCCAGTAGAACGGCGGAGGAGAAAATTGGACCTGAGGTGAGTGTGTGCGCGGGGCTCAGGGGAGGGGAGAAGCGACGAGCGGTGATTTGCAGACCAGTCACAGGGCGTCCTGGGCCTGACACACATTCTGGGAGAAACACAAGGCGGCAAATTTAAATTATGCTTATTCAGCCCCTGACTGTGGGCGCCCAGGACAGTGGCCGGGGAGTGTGGAGATGTCCCCCTGATCTGAGAGGCTCCTTTCACACACAACAAGGGGTGGGGGGCAGAGTGAGCACAGTCTCCCATCATTAAGTCAATATTCACACCCACAACATCCAGGTGCAGTTCATGAGACCTGTCACTCTCAGTGCCCCTGTACACAGCCCGTCAGTCTTGAAATGTCCAAGGCCAGTGATCAGTTCAATGACGCTTGTTACAGCCTGGGTTAGAATCAGGGAAAAGTGAATACAAAAATACATTGCCCAAAGTATTGTCACTGTCTGCTGGGTGAGGAGGGCAGTGTGCCTGACCGCCTGACCATTTTGTCCCAATCTGAATGACCAATTCATTACTTTCTCAGGGGTGATGGAGTCACTGGGGAAGTACAAGTTCTCTCTCATATCCAATCAGGTACTAATAATAGTAATAATTTGATACATCACCTATCACATTGGCAAGACATGTCAAGGATATAGGATATGCCTATCACATTGACAAGACATGTCAAGGATATGAAGTGTAGTAATGGTGTACTTTCGGGCGAAATGTGGCAGCACACAGCTGTTTCCCACAAACACCATACAGGTGACATGTTTCACTCCTGTATGGAGTCAAATAACTTACAGCTGGCTGGCTTCACTTCCCAACTCTCCCTCCAGAAACTGCAGATTATTCATTACTCTGCAGCTCATGTCCCATATGGGCCCAAGCTCCACAAATCACTCCCTCGCATCCTTGTCCATCTTCACTGTCTCTCATTCACAACCTGGTTCCAAGCTTCAAACCTCTCCATGGACTTGCTGCTCCCTATCTCTATCATCTTGAAGTCCCAGATCAGTTTGTCCGCTCCTTCCGCTTGGTGCACACCAGCATGATTCAGGTCCCAACCAAATGCCGCCCTGCTCTTAGCCCCAGAGCGTTCAGTATCTCTGTGAATCTCTATCCCACACTTCAGAACTCTGCCGCCCTTACTCTCACCAAACTTCGCTCTGCTATTACCGCAGTCCCTGCTTGAAAGGATCGTTTCCCTCCCTGTTTCAGAAACGATCGTTTTCAAGATCCTCACTCTTGTTTTCATATCCCGCCACTCCTAGGCAACCACTATCTCTCCGACCTTGTCTCTCCTCACAACAGTTCATATTGCCTTCGCTGTACTGAGTGGCATTTGCCTTGTCCCCCGAATCCTCTGTTTCACCATCGGCATCTGTGCCTTCAGCCGTGAGTGTGTGTCCCCTGTGTGTGTATGTGTGTGTGCCTTCCTGTGAGTGTGTGTATGTATATGTGTGTGTGTATGTGGGAAATGTTAAGTAACGGTAACAGTTTCGCTATTTTCTCCAAAGCAACATTTTCACTACAACAATAGCTTCAATTTATATAGCGCCGGACGGCGTTTTAGAGCGATTCACATTAACGGATCCTGGGAACGAGCCAAGGACAGGGGGAGAAAGGTGATCAAAGGCGCGATCGAAGAGAAGGGTCTTTAGCTGGGACATGGAACTGGGAACAGAGTGGGCGAGGTGAAGGGAGTGAGGAGGGGAATTGCAGAGACACGGGGCTGAGTGGCTGAAGACACGGCCGTTGATGGTGGAGCGGAGGAATCAGCGGGATGTGGAGGAGGGCAGACCCGGTGGAGCGAAGGTAAGGGGAGCTGCTTTGGGGTTATAGATATCAGAGAGGTAGGGGGGTGGAGAGGTGTGGAGGGATTTGAAAACAAGGGTGAGATTCTGGAAGTCGATCCGCTCAGGCACAGGGAGCCATTGAAATCTGGCAAGGACTGAAGTAATGGGGAGCGAAGTTTGGTTCCGGTGAGGATGCGGGAAGCAGAGTTTTCAATGAGCTGCATTTTGCGAATTGTGGGGTTAACTGAAGTAATTTCAGGGGGGCGACATCCCAACGCTTTCCAAGATCAGGAAATGATACAGTTACTTTAATGACATATGGAACACACAGTAATTTTCAACAACAATTGAACATTTGAGAGACAAATACAGAGAGGTCAGATGTAATTGATAGGAACGTTATTACTGTAAGAGAATCAGGATTTACTGGGTGGAAATATGTCAAGGTCCATCGAGTTCGTCTGCCACAATCCTGGTCGTCGCTACACACGTGGTGTTCCAAACTGTATGCTGTGACTACCCAGATATATTAATTTCAGCCAAAACGTATCTAATGTGTTCTTGTAATAACCTACATTATCTGCTTCCACTGTCTATAAAGGACGCCTGTTCGATAAGCTTACTATTCATTCACTGTTGTAATGGATCAATTTTGCAGTAAAATAACAGAAATCGTCAAAATAATGTTATCGTTTCAATCTTCCATTCTTTACGGTTGACCTGCCTCTGCTATAATATTTTGGATTTATTTTACTGTTCCTGATATCTAACCGTTTCCTGATGAATGTACAGTTGTGATCTTCAAGTCAATGTATGCAAGTTATAATCACGGGTCTCCCTTTAGTTCGTGAGAAGTGTTTCGCACATTTGCATCAAACAACAACAAAATTGGACTTATATAGCGCATTTCATGTCGGTGGAGGACGTTCCAAAGGGCTGCATAGTCTGTTCGCTACCCGAGCGGGAGGGTGGGGGAGGGGAGAAGGGGAGGGGCGATGTAGGGGAAGCGCAAGGAGAGTGGGAGAGGGGGAAGAGGTAATGGGGCAGCCGAAGGCGCGGTCGAAGAGGAAGATCTTGAGACCGGAATTCAAGGACGAAAGCGAGGAAGTGAGGTGGAGGGACTCCGGGATGGAGTTCCACAGTCTGGGAGCAGAGAGGCTGAAAGCCCGGCGGCCGAAGGTTGGGCCGTTAGGGCGATGGACGCGGAGCAGGCCTGAGTCTGATGAACGGAGGGTGCGGGCAGGCTGATAGGGAGACATTAGGTCAGAGTGATATTTAGGGGTAAGGCCGTGAATTGCCTTGAAAGTGAGGACAAGGATCTTGAATTCGATCCTCTGGGTGACAGGGAGCCAGTTCAGATGGGTGAGAGTGGGAGCGATGTGTTCGCGGCGCCTGGTTTGGGGGAGAACACGAGCTGCAGAATTCTGAATGTTCTGCGGCCTGTGCAGGGAGAAGCTGTGGAAGTCGACGAGGACAGAGTTCTATTAGTCGTGCCTGGAAGTGATGAAGGCGTGGATGAGAGATTCGGCGGCGAGATTCGGTGGTGAGGTAGTGGCGCAGTCTGGCAATATTGCGGAGGTGATAGAAGGCTGTGCATGTCAGGCAGCAGATGTGGGGCTCGAACAAGTCGCCCAGATTCCTGATTGGCATCGAGAGGTGGGGAGAGCAGTCTTGAACACTGACCTTGTCAGTACCTGAGGTGCGCAGGTACTGACGTGAGCCAATCAAGAGGGCTTCAGTCTTGTTAACGTTGAGTTATAGAAAATTCGCCCTCTTCCATTCGGACAGACATGCAGTAAGAACACCAGTGGTCCTGGAATCGATGGTTGATACGATGAGGTTGAGTTTGGTGTCATCCGCATACATGTGGAGATTTACCCCGTGTCTGCGGATGATGTCGTCCAGGCGGAGAATGTAGAGGGTGAAGAGCAGAAGGCCAAGGACAGAGCCCTGGTGCACGCTGCATGTGACTGTGTGGGGGCTGGATGTGAAGCCGTTGGAGGAGACGAAGTGAACGTGGTGGGACAGGTATGAATGGAACCAATCAAGGACAGAGCCTTGAATGTTGAGGGGAGAGGAAATACGGTGAAGGAGGATACCGGTGTCCATGGTATCAAAGGCGACGAACATGTCGAGTAGGAGGAGGAAGCAGAGGGAGCCCAGGTCACATGTGTTTAGGATGCCGTTGGTGACTATGACTGGGGCAGTTTCCGTGCAGTGGGAGGCACGGAAACCCGATTGGAGGGTTTCGTGGAGTGAGTGTTGTGAAAGGAAAGAGCGGAGCTGGAAGACAACCATTCTTTCAATGAGCTTGGAAAGCAAGGAGACGTTGGCGATGGGCCGGCAGCCTGATAACTGCTGTTTAAGATGCGGGTGATGGTGGCGGTTTTGAAGTCAGTGGGAACATTGCCGGTTAAGAGGGATAAATTGATAGCATCAATGATTAGAGGTGCTAGAATGTGGAGAAGGGTGGTAACGATGGACCTAGGGAGCAGCTGGTGAGCTTCATTGAGGAGATGGTCTCAATGGAGAGATGGGGTCGGAAGTGTGGAGGGCCGGGAGGATAGGAGATGGAGTGTGGGAGGGTACTGGGGAGCAGGTGAAAATTGGGCGGACAATGACCGTAAAGCGGTTTCGCTCGTTTTTGGTCACGAGGATATCTAGCATCTCCTCGCAGTGGGAGTTCGAGGATAGGATCTGCGATGCGTGGCGGGATGGACGGAGGAGATGGTTTGATTTTGGAGAAGAGTAGCCGGGGGTTGTCCCACGCCTCCAGAATTATCTTGCAATAGAAGGACAATTTGGCGAACGATTGGGTGGATAGGTAGGAGGATATGAGGTCCAACCAGACATGCCGATGGACCGCAAGGCCCGAATTGAGCCAGGAGCGTGCAGCGGCGGGCAGCTGGCCCTTGAGATGGGTGGTGAACCAGGATGAGGTTCGGGAGTAGGAGGCAGTTCGGAAAGTGAGGTGGCAAAAGTGCTGAATGTGGTGGAAATGGTGTTGTTGAGAAGAGTGAGTGCGGAGAATGGGTTGGTTCAGGAGTTGGGCCAGAAGGAGAGGAATTCGGAGGACACCAAGGCAGCTGAGAGAATTTGTGGGGAGAACTTCTTCCATGGGTGTAAGGGTCGATTTAAGTTCCTCACCCTGCCGTGAAGTAAGGAGTGATACAAGTGTTGTACAATTAATATGCAAGTTTATTTATTCAGGCTAGTAATAATTATTCGAAATTAAAAGTATTGATTAAAATAATGTTTGCGTATCGAGGCATAGCTCACAATGATTCAAGTTGACCAAACCAAATGCTGTGGGAAATAATGTGGCAAGGTGCAGTTAATTGCCCAGATTAATCCAAATATAAGTCCATCAAAAGCTAACCAAGTATTGTTGTACGATGTCCAAGTTCGATTTCTAAGTATTGGGTATTATGTTGCCAATCCCAGTTCGGTTTCCTAGTACCATGGTACATCTACAGTTGCTCCAATCATAGTCTAGATCTTCCCTTCTACCGAAGCTGAAACATGGATTCGTGACTCCAAGTTCCAATCTCTCCTTTCTTCTTCCTCGATTTCTCTCTTTTCTTCTCAAATCGATCGCCCTTTATTCAGTTGATTGGGTGACATTTCACCTATTCTCTTTTGCAAAATGGTTCCTGTAAAAAAAAAAAGCCGCACAGCTCCCTCTTCAGCTGCAGACCATATCTCCATGAGACGATCGTTGATATGTACTGAAGACACTTTGTTGTTTATACATAATCCCTCGTCTCGTCTACCAAGCTAGTCACAACCAAATCATATCAGGTGCAATTGTTTACATCTGTTTCAACTCGCCAAACTAATTTGAGATATTAATTAACACATTAATTACATAATCCTACATGGGCGGTAGTGGATGGTGGTATGTTTGGGGGTAGAGGGGAGAGCGATAGGGGAGTTGAAAGAAATGAAGTGATGTTCGGATATGGCCTTGTCAGATATGGTGTCATCCGAGACGCTTAGTCCCGGGGTGACCTTCCGGTCAAGCGTGTGACCGTGTTGGGTGACGGAGTGGATGTGGAGGGAGAGGTTGGGAGAGGAGGGAGAGGTTGGGAGAGGAGGGAGGAGAATTCTGAGGGGAGGAGTAGAAGGCGGTGAAAGTGGAGGTTAAAGTCGACGAGCATGATGAGGCGATCGGAGGAGTATGTGGCAGAGGGATGCGACGGGGGGACCGGATTGGGCAGCAGTGATGCAGGGCATAGGAATGAGAGAGGAAAGGTTAGCCCCCCAGTTCAGTGTCCGGTGGGGCTGGCGGCGGTGATGGGGAATGCGGCAGTCAGAGCGAATGCTGCTGTACATTCAACGCCGAGTGTCACGGTGAGCCAGGTGGAGGATTCCCAGGCTGGAGCAGATGGAGGCTGCGGGAGGATCGAGTGGGGAAAGGAGGCGGGAAATGTGGAGAGAGAGCAGGGCAGAGCGGGACAGTTGCATTGAGGGGCGGGGAGTGGGTATGCAGGGCATGAAGCGTGAGGGAAAGACAGAGTGCGAGAAGAGGATAGAGGGGGCTGGTATAACAGATATTTCGGATGATAGGGGAGGCTCGGGTAGGGGCAGCGGCCAGAATTCGCAGTGAGCCGAGAGCGAGGGATCAGCGGGTCAGCATCATTCGAGAGGATGTGTGGCCATGGCTAGGGGATGACTAGCCAGTGTGGCTTATCCTGTGTGTGGGTGGGGGCGAGGGCTAGTGATCTGTTGTTAAAGGTTCTAATTATTATAGCGCTGTTGGTGGTGATGAGGTGTTAATTCTGATGCGCTGCTTGTCCGTAGTTTGGGGCTGCTGCTACTTGTTAATGGTCAGGGGGCGCCGACGTCACTTTCTTAGTTCTAGCGAGTAGCGATTCCCTTTCCTTACCGCTCGCTCACTTAAAAAAATATCCCTTTGGCCGTTAAGTTAATCAATTACCACAAAAGCTCATATTTTTACAATCCATGAGTTGGATGGCCTCGCTATTCCTTATCTGGTGACTACATTGTGTGTATGTACAAGATTTTGGTTAATATATTTATTAATGGCTAGGATTTTGCCCTTGGCTGAGCTTAGTTTCATACAAATCTGGGAGCAGCGAGGTGGCATCAAGCTGTTTCATTTGTTAAATGAACCCAACAAGACTTGTTTACTAAGTTAACAGACCTGTGCCTATTTTGTGTACTAGCGATGTTCGTGTTCTGCCAACTACTATCCGAGCATGATATCTTCCATTATTTAACACGTTTAAGAATGTGTCGAAATGGATACGTCACTAGAATTTTCATTTCTTCTCTGAATTTAGATTGTGTTACCGCATAAATGATGGTGTTTGTGCAGCTACTCAAAAGCATCAGCATGTCCGACATTTGTATGAAAATGTAAACTGGATGTGAGGGACCATTGTAGAAAAAATTGTCCAAGTTACGTGAAAGTATGAATTCGAAAACGTACATTAGCCACAACAGTATGAAGCTTCCCGATATGGTGAAGAGCAAAGCAATAGATTTCCTTCGATTCACCATCTCCACATCATTGACGCTTTCCCTATTCTGGTTCAAGAGGTTTCTGCGGATTCTATTGGCCAATAAAATGTGTCTGACCGTCACCGCGTTCAATAGCAAAATCAGAAAGAATGGAACCAATGGGGTTGTTAGATAGTCAAACCATTGAAACACCATGACTACAGATGTATAGTAAATTGATTTGAACTTGCAATAATAAGGCACTTTGTTTCTCATTTCCCACGGTTCAAACAGAAAATACCAGGGAATGCTAATCATACAGCTGAGACCAGAGATCACTCCTATAACCACGGCTGCTGTTCTCTCAGTACAATATATTGCTTTCAGTTTCGGCCAACAGATTGCGACCATGCGGTCAAAGGTGAAAGCCACTGTGAACCAGACTGAAATGTGTCCCGCAGCTGAAAGCAGCACCATTCTGAGTGAACACACGGGAGTCATACTTAGAAATCCGCCAGGGAAATAAAGAGCTCGGATTTCGTTCAATAGCACATTGTTGATGGCGACCAGTAGATCACCCACCGCCATGGACACCAGGTAGCGGGTGGTGCATTTGGAGAGACCAAACTTCCCGCGGGACAGGACCACAATGGCCAACAGGTTCGCTGTAAGACAATGAAAAACAAACAAACATATTTAAGTCGGAGCTGTGGGAGCTGATGGCATTTGGCTCAAATAAGATTTAAAATTTGAAAAGAAGAGCCAGGCTGAGTGAAAGCGCACTGGCGTCTGATTCAGTAGATTCGAACCCTTCGCACGACAAGACATTAAACTGTCTAATCTGACCCAAAGTTCAATAATAATTCTATAATAATCCTTGAATTTTAAGTAGCGCTTTTCAGGTTTTATCGACTGTGTCTCAAAGCGCTTCACAAAATGTACGCTAAAATTAATTGAATGTGTATTTGTGGGCAAAATGGGACAGGCAATTCCACACAGCAGCATCTCCACATATCGTCGTGGATTGAAATGACCAATTATTATTATTCTTTTACAATTTTTGGACTGATATTATTAGGCGTGTCTGTGTATTTGTGTTTGTGTGTGTGCGTGCGTGTGTGTGCTGGTGTGTGCGTGTGTGTGTGGACTAAATAAGCATGCCCAAGTATTCGCCTTGACCTGCTTGGATTCGAACACTGGTTGATAATATTCGAATGGCACTATTATCAAACGCAAAGGCTATTATTATTAGATAGAATTGAATGGCTTACGATTTGTACTGTTTGGGAAACATCGAATGTCAAATGTTTGAGTGTTCAGATAGGATCATTCATCGGAATGTCCACCCATATTTATTTAAGAGAATATCAAATATTCCATGTTGTTAATGTCAATAGACAACACCTCACACTCAAACCGAACTGCATTACCATAGCAGTAGGCCACGGACTTCCTTGGTTGAAAACCTCAATGAAACTAAACTCCACCGCATCTATCTCATCAAATTCGAAGTTGAGTGTGAGCAACGAAAGTTGTTGCTTTCCATGCGTTCAACAAAACAAACAGATTTACGGCAATTCAAATACGCTATGTAATAATAATACTAATAATTCTTGCATTTGATATAGCGCTTGCCACATCTTATCAACGTCCCAAAGCGCTTCACGGAATATACTGCAAAGGGAATTGACTGTATATATTTGTGGGCGAATCGCGGCAGCCAATTGCGCACAGCAGTGTTCCACAGTCGTGGATTGAAAAAAAACAATTTTATGCTTGTTTGTTTTTTTGGAGGGATTATTATTAGGAGTGTGGAGAAAGGAATCTTGCCCAAGGTTTCGCCATGACCTGCCTGGATTCGAACACAGGTCTCCCCAGCTTGGTTTCCCCAGCTTGCAAAATAAATGCACTAACCTCTGAGCAACAAGAGCTCCACGTTTGATCAGAAACCAATAATTTCAAGAATCTGCTATCTCTTTTCTCATTGGTCACCCAAGATCTTCGGAACAAAAGATCAACCTCATTCCAAATACTTCCATATATTCCTCAGTTCCATTGTTCACTGCGTCTCCACATTCCCAGTAAAAGCCATGCTCCCCTCCAACATGTGATGTCACAGACCTGCTCAATAGTCATCAAACTCGCCTACACACGTGTCCTGTAAATTACCGATCTCTGATTCTCATCCTCGTCAAAGACTTGGCTTTTCCAACCAGCAACTCGCTGCCCAGCAGCAAACATCTCTCATCGCATCGATCACTCATTTCCCCAATCGGCAGCCATTTTTATAACCTATATACGGTGGACATCTGGAGTCTTAACGCATCTCGACTCTCCTTTGTGCCGTTGTAGGATCGGATCTTAAAATATTCCAATTGGGCTATGCCTGCACTCACTCAAGTTCGTGAAATCAACACTGATTTTTTTTCTATTCCAGTTCAATAATATTGCCTCATCTCTGATTCAAATGGATGTGGTTTCGATCACATCTTGAAGGCTCAGAAACAAATTTCCTGGGTTAACTATCCCGTGAAGGAATGTGTTGCATTAGTTAGATGATTTCCTATGCTACAATTGATAGCTTCAACATGTTTACGTGGACACTAACGAGTACACGGACACATTAGAAAAGACAGGACAGTTTCTACTAACAGGAAACAGAGAGAGGTGGGAACTTTCAGCATGCCAGGTAGAATCCAAGGAGAAAGCACAGCGAGTCAACAGTTGGTGAGCACGAACCTACCTCAGAACTGGGGTGTGTTAAATGTGATGGTTAAGAGCATGTTAGAGAGTGGGAGGAGGAACACGGAAGACGAAGTAGGAAAAGAATAGGGAAATGGAAGGCAAAGGAGAAAATGTGCTGTTTGATGGGTTAGGGTTAGAGAGGTAATAGCGGTGTGAAACAAAAGCGGGTGGGTGAAGAAAATTGGGGAATGCATGTGTTATTAGCGAAAGGTAGGCAGCATACAAGAGCGAAAAACAGTGTCTGGAGCGATGAATGTGATGGTAATTTAAGATTCTAAATCTTCTTTAACAAAAAAAAGGAAAGTAGGGAAGGGGTGCCGGAACCTTGTCTATCTGCTCGGGACCGTACATCCGTCTGGACTCAATACCGATTGCAGCCACTTCAGACCATAATGAAGGAACGTGGACTGAAAAGACTGTCTCAAATTCCTTTCTCAATAGATGCTACTGAGTTGTCCCAGCTCTCCATGTTTTAGTTTCAGTATTCCAGATTCTGTAGTATTTTATCTTTTGGAATATTTCTACTGTTATTTATATGCTTGATTTTATTTGAAAATATGTGTGGTATAACGCGACACATGTACAGACGATGTACACATATTTACCTGTTATCCCAAGTATGGCTAGAATGGGATAATAAACTATCATTGCCTGAAAAATCATTGGCAGCCAGTGCAGTGGGAAATCGGCCAAAGCTCGCGCCATTGTCTCTGAACAGCGTGCAGACCGTCAGTGCCGGTAACAGCACATTAGACTGGTAGTCAAACCCAGTCTTTATATCACAGAGATTACTCCACTGACAATAGCTTGTGTTACGCAATGACCTTAAGCAACAACAGTGTTTAGTTTCTGGAACCAACCATTGATACCTTGGGGGGTTGGGTTGTGTTGTTGAGTTCAACAACACAAAGATGGAATGAAATTAATCCTGTTTGGCGGTCAGTGATTGCCTGTTTCTGAGTCAGACAGCTAACAGTTTTGCATCAGTAACTTGGTTGTTAGTTTAGATCAGGGTTTTGAGGTGATGGCTGGGGAAAATGAACAGGCAATAATTTTCTTATCAGTGTCATGGGTTGGAGACTCGGTCAGTATATATTGCTGTCACTCATCTTTTGTGCCTGAAGGAATAATCTCACCTATGGTTTCAGTGACCTTCAGCTGCCTCTTGTGCTGATATATTGAAGTCGTGCTGATTTCATACGCAGATAGAAACTTTACAATCTCTAGAATGATTGTCACGCAGAATTCATGTTCCACATGTTGTCTGAATTGAAAATGAACTCAATAACAAACTGACCAAGCGATTGTTGTAATAGTAACAGCTTGTTCTTGGCTCTTTCTATTTTGTCATTACATGTCAGTTGGAAACCATCCTTGTTAAAAAAAAACAGACTAAATTGTCGTCAGTAACTTTCTTTTGAGTTGAGATCAGATTTTAGGGATGCCAGCTACGGACAGTGGCCAGCGATGAAGTGTACTATCAGTTAATGGTTTGGAGACTCCGACAGGGATGGAATTTGATTGACAACGTTTTCCAACATTCCACACATAACAGTGTTCTTACCCAGTATGTGTGAAACCAACACTGAACGGAACAGTAACAGACAGGGCCACTGTGGGAGCTTCAACTGTTGTCAGCACAATGGATCAGTTTTGGGACCATTGCTGTTTGTAATCTACATCAATGATCTGGACTTGGGTGTACGGAGTACAGTTTCCAAGTTTGCAGATGACACTAATTTAGGGAGAATAGTAAACAGTGAGGAGGATAGTAGTCATCTGCAAGAGGATATAGACAAATTGGTAAAGTGGGCAGACACATGGCAGATCAAGTTTAATGCAGAAGTGTGAGGTGATGCATTTTGGGAGAAGAAATGAAGGGAGGCAATATAGGCTAGATAGTACAATTTTAAAAGGTGTGAAGGAACAGAGAGACCTGGGGATTTGTGTTAGTGACTCGTTGAAGGTGGCAGGACAGGTAGACAAGGCTGTTAAGAAGGCATATGGGATACTAAGCTTTATAAATAGGGGTATAGAGTACAAAAGTCAGGAAGTGCTGACTAACCTCTATAAGACTTTGGTGAGGCCTCAGCTGGAATACTGTGTTCAATTCTGGTCACCACACTACAGAAAGGATGTGAAGGCATTGGAAAGGGTACAACGAAGATTTACTAGGATGGTGCCAGGATTGAGGGACTTCAGCTATGAGGAGAGGCTAGATAGGCTAGGGTTATTCTCTCTGGAGCAGAGAAGATTGAGGGGAGACCTAATAGAGCTTTATAAGATCATGAGGGGTTTCGACAGGGCAAATAGAGAAAAACTATTTCCACTCGTGGGTGAATCTGTGACTCGTGGTCACAGATTTAAAATAGTTTCAAGGCGCAGTAGAGGGGAGCTGAGGAGAATTTTTTTCACTCAGCGAGTTGTTCGAATCTGGAATGCATTGCCTGAAAAGGTGGTGGAGGCTGATTCGATAACAACTTTTAAAAGGGAATTAGATCTTTATTTAGGGAGAACAGGTCTATTAGGCTATGGGGAGCGGGCAGGGCAGTGGGATTGAATCGCTCTTTTCAAAGAGCCGGCACAGACTAGATGGGCCGAATAGCCTCCTTTTGTGCCGTAAAATTCCATGAATCTATGAATCTATGAATGTAATGTGTCAGAATGACGAATCTTACATTTCTCACAACTATTTTAATAATGGGATGGCGTCTCAATGTTCATCGTATTGTAGAGTAGAGTGCCTGTTTATCGTGCTAGACTACTGCTGTCGTGTGGAGACGTACAAATTAGTGGTTAGAGCACTTGCCCTACAAGCGCTAGATCAGAGTTTGGTGACAGGCAGGGACAAACCTTGGACTAGTTCCTTTACATCACATGCCAAGTAATGATCCCCCCAAGCAAACAACAATAGCAAACTGACTAATATCCGTTCAGCGGGTTCTCGCCTACACCAAGTCCCCAGCCCAAGACTCTCCTCTTCGACCTTCCTGCTGCTGCCCTCCTCATTCTCCTACCTTTCCTATCCTCCTCCACCCCCGGCTTTACCCCTACTCCAACCACCCGCACGCCCCCCCCCCCCCCCCCCCCCCCCACTCTCCCGCGTCTGGGATCCTGACCTGACGATTGAGCATATTGGGACGTCCTACCGACGTAGAAGGCGCTCTATCAATGTAATATTGTTCTTGTTGTTTTTCTACCCACCACTGTTTTGCGGAGAAGGATGTGGAAAACTGGCTGCCACATTTACCCAGATATATGTGTTCAGTTTACAGTAAACTCTGCTTGGAGAGTTTACTGTAAAAGACTAATCCGTGAATCGATTTGAGACATCTAGAAGATGGAAGAAGCGCTGCCTCGATTGCAAGGATAATTATTATTATCGTCATGTCATTAATATCAACTGTTAATAAAGGATTCACAAAAACAGCATTGTGGGCACACACAGAGATCCTCTTTTCTGTATTTGGTGATGATGGCAGGAGGTTGGTGCCGATACCGTGAGACATTAACTACTGAGTTTTGCTGTCCACTGTGATGTTTCACAGAAGCACAGGGACCTCTGCCCTCCACCCAGTGAGGGATGAACATGCTTAGTTATTATTCCCTGAACAACGTTTCAGTTTTCCCTGTGATCAAGCGTGTCCGGGGCCTCTTTCAAGTTTACCTACTTGCGGTGTTGTGCTTGAAAGGTAACACAATGACAGAATGGTTTCCACTCTGTGCTGGAGGTGGATATCCAGTTCCACAGCCTGGGAGGCTAACGGTGCTAAAGGACACAGCTGATATCACACTGAAAGATCAGCACACCAGTCACCGGTGATAGAACTGTTTCCTATATTTTGATTTCTATTAACTGAACGACAGAGAATCTTTATGTGTCGGATTTTGCTACAACGGCTGTCAGGTGGAAGCTTGGCAAATGTTGCTCTTAATAGTAAACATTGCAGATTGTAACAAGAATAATCCTTGCAGTTGGTATAGCGCTTATCACACCATATCTCAAAGTGCTAAAAATGCTGTAACGTTAATTGCCTCTAACGTTGTGGGTGAAACGCAAAAGGTAATTTCGCTCAGAATTGTCGCTCAAAACAGTCATGTATTGAAGCGACCAATTTTACTATTGTGTTTTTTTTAGGGATTATTATTAGGCATGTGAGGTAAGTAAATGTTCCCAAGGCTTTGCCCTGACCTGCCCTGACCTACCTAATCTGTGTTAGGCTATCTGAATGAAGTAAATGTTATGTAGGAAATGCAGCAGTTAATTTGTACCAACCATGTTTTGCAAAATTGGTGCCCGTACCTTCATTCCACACGTGGAAAACGTTTTTATTAATTCAAATTTTTATACGAGTTTCTGATACCAAGTAAACAACTTTAAAAAAATCATTTATTTTCTTTATCAGCCGATGTGCAGTAGTTCTGTTCTTGCTGTTTCAAATAATGGTAAAGGATGTTGGTGTTAAAGAATTAAGCACCATTTTACAATTGAGCTCTGGTATTTGTACCAAGCTGTTCCATTTCCAAGAAACAACAAGATGCCTCCATGGTTTTCAAGTGATACACCTGAAGCATAACCTCCAGAGAGTATCCTCAGTACGAAGCTTTCATTTCAGTGAAGAATTATGACTTTTGTTCACTTTCTATTCCCTTTATCAGAGTTCTGTAGCTCAGCTGCTAGAGCACTAACTTTACAATTATGCGACCTGTCTTCAAGTTCAGGAAGGGCGAAACCTTGGGCAAGTTTCCTTACACCACACGACTAATAATAATCCCTAAAAATTGGACATTTCAATCAATGACTGTGTGGGACACTGGTGCAGTTTTGTGAAGCACTTTGAGAAGACGTGCAAAGCGCTATATCAAATGCAAGAATTATTATTATTTTTCCTATGTGCAGCAATTATATTTGCTGCATATTTTCTCGTTGCAAATATTTCTAGGCTACACCTTCTGTCCTAGACTAAAAAGGGTGCTGAACTAAACTTGACCACTACGAGGTGATTGAATGTTCCTTCTCCTTTAAATTCTAAACAGTTAAATAGTCTCAACTCAGCTACAGTCCGTCAGACATATTAACCCAAAGCTGTGTGAAACTGTAGGGTTGAAATTTCACCCGTTATTACGCATATCGTATGTTGGAAGTGGGTGACATTTTATGAATACAACGCAGAACATGT
The DNA here is from genome assembly GCA_035084275.1 of Hydrolagus colliei. Classification (NCBI taxonomy): domain Eukaryota; kingdom Metazoa; phylum Chordata; class Chondrichthyes; order Chimaeriformes; family Chimaeridae; genus Hydrolagus; species Hydrolagus colliei. The sequence goes on along the minus strand of JAYJKW010000262.1, from coordinate 109,743 downwards.
GTGCTCCTTCCTGAGTAAAAGGCACAGTTATTCCAACCATTTTCATGTGGGAATAATACTTCTGTTAAGCACCGATGAATGCATTGTATTGTAGAATGTTCCCTTACTGGTTGTTTATTGTAAAAGAAAATGTACTGTAACAGATTCTACTCATTCTTGTTGACTTGTATGTACACTGATTGTTCAGAGCAATATATGAGTAGCTTCACTTGTTTTAACGAAATATTCTTTATTTTGGATTTTGGGGAGATATGGTTATGGCCTTACGATTCTGAGGAGAAAATATCTTGTTTTATCTTGTAATTAACTGTAGAACCAGAAGACTGGTCCTACGATTGAAGCGGAGTGTAGCCACAGAACACATCTGCGAAGCAATACTTCAGTGAATAATATATTCATGGAACAGGTTCCATATGGAAACAGGTTGCTTCAAGAACAATTTAGATTTCTGCTGGAAAATAATATTTTGGGATACAGTATAAAGTTTGGGACTGACTGGATGGTTAATGGCGTACTAAACGTATCCTAATTGTCTTTTGCCAAGCAAACGTTTATGTTATATTTTTATATAATTTGATGTAGCTATGTAAATAGTAACCTTAACAATCACGTAATCAACATTAATGGAGTTCACCTTTTTGCTTAATTAAAAATAGTGTGCAATTCAAAAGAGAAAAACCTTGGTATCCTCTGCATTTAAGAACATTGTCAAGTAGACAAGCTTATTTATTTGAGTTATTCTTTCTTTCAGCCTTGTTTTCAGCTCAGTACAAGACTGTTTCTTTTATTTTCCTGATCAGAGACAGATGCATTGGGACCAGTTCGAAATGGGGGAAGAACGTTACTCAGTTTCTGACAAGTTATCAGAAGTGTTTTGTTGCGTGTGGCAGGAAAAGTGTACTCGACATGGTTTAGAGAACGTGGCACAACAGGTGTTCCGATGAATATTGAATGCTTTTGCTTGGAACTGTGATCCAATGCTGAATCTAAGTGATATGAATTTGGATCACCCCAGATTTGTGTGGTCTGATCCAGCACCAATCATAAAATAAAAATTAGCTTTGAAAACAGAGATTTCCCTGTAGCTATTTTTACATATTTATTATCCATTAGCAATGTATCTTTTGCCTGCATGTTAGGTAATATCAATAGCTGTCTTAAACTTTGAAACCTTTGTTTTTAAAAAATCTTGAAATGTCTGCATGCCATTTGTATTGGCGTTTTAATAGAGGTAATTTAGAATGCGTGATAACATGTTAAACGAGGGAGGAATTATTTATGTTTGACTGGAATTAAGTTAAGTGCAGGTACACAATCAAACATGATTTATTTATGTTACATGAGTATTTAAGTTTGTTCATGAAACTTTTCTCTCATTTCCTTGAGGAATAAGTAACCAACATATGAAACCACATCCCTTTGAAGAATATTTTAAATTTGGCTTGAAATGATCTATGTTGTGTATTGCTGCTTTCTTTTTCTTTGTTTCCTGTTTCAGTAAATCATGCAAAATTTGCATTTTTATCGTCCTTTCCTCAGAGGGCAATTAACAACTTGAACAGATTGCCTGGAAGGTGGGTAGAGGCAAGGACACTATACTCATTTTTTTAAAACAAATGCTGTTCAAAAAGAGAATATAGTTTATTCTCCTATCTAATATCTGGAATCTTGGTCAACTGTCCTCCAGATAAAATTAGTCATTCACTTCATGGCTGTTTGTCAGACATTGATGTGCACAAATTGGTAAAGGCTGCTGATTGTTTTAGGCTTCGTTACTATTCCTTCAGGAAGACTGCTTACAGTATGCAAAATTGCACAACTTCTATACTCGCAGTAATTATTTTTGTTTGTCTCAGCTCTCCGTTGCCCCGTCAAATATTCCAAAAGTTATCAAGTTCAAAGAGCATTATCTTGTGCTATTTCTTCTCGTCTTATCCGTTGCCTTTCATCCTATTTTAAACGTTTTGAAAGTAGAAGAGGTTTGGAGTGATCTATGTAGGTTATGATCTATGTAGGGTAATATGCATTTAATTTAAAAAATGGTTTAATCATTTACATAGTCAAATAAATATGCAAACAGTTGACTTCAGCCGATAGTGGTCCATAGCTGTTTAAATTTAGGAAAGGTTTAGGGGAAAATTATTAATCGTACATCGACGGCATGTTTGAGTTTCGAAAAATGAAATAAACAAATAGGCCACAAGAATAGAGAAATAGTGCTGTATAACAGCTTGATATCTAATATAGAAATGTAGTTCAGATTATCAGGCAAGACATTTCAATTGCTTTCCAGAGTTACTCTAGTATTGTCCAACACAAGTTTTATTGCTGATTTAGTCAATCTGTTTTACAAATCGTAACTTTCAGTTCTTTTTCTTTCAGAATGAACAGTATATTTGGATTTTACAGCAAAGCAATATTGTTACACAACAAAAGTTATAGTAGAAAAGAAAATAGTACTATCGCTGTCAGTAAGGTGAAAACATTGCAAAGAAAAATGATTTTCAGCCTCATACGTTCTGTGCTGTAACTGGAAACCAAAATTATATAATGATTATACCAATAAATCTTTATTCGCACCGTAACAAGCTACTGTAATTGGGGGAGAGGAGAGAAATGTAACTAAATGCAACAGAGTCCAGAATGCAAAATATCTTTTCTGACAAGAATAACAAGAAACGTTTAAGATGTGCAGCATCAGGAAAAAAATAACATAATGGTGAAATCTTTTCCAAGATATAAACCAGAGGTTTGATTGAAGTGTTCAATTCAGAAAGAATCTACATAAACTATTGTTTTAGTGAGTGAGTAGCAAACCTGTGAAACTTGTTCCCTCGTTTGATGGTTGAAGCCGGAATTGTGGAGTCCTGTAGACGCAGTTTAACACGGGTTTACTTTTAGGAAATAAAATGGAATGTAGAACACCAGGAACATTGAAGGCGAACTGGGTGGACCTCGTTGATTTGATAATCTGTTGTGTAACTTTCATTTCCATCTGTGGATATTTTTTGAGTGGCAAATAATGCAGAAAGGGAAACTTTCCAATGAAAATGTGACGGATCACTTTTGGAATCGGATAAAATAGCGTTTTAAATTTTGGTGCTTTGCAATGTACAGTATAGAAGTGAAATCTCGTAGAGAGGGGTAGTTTCATCTCTCCAACAAGAAACTATCCTGGCGTTTGAGTTTATGTCTCTCGAAGATGTAATTGTGGAAGTTAAAAATTACATTCCTGATTTAAGCAGGTTTGAACAAAACTACAGTTTGCTTTAACTAACTTTGAACCAAGGTTTGCTGTTTTATGTTTGCAACTGATACTTTCTTTAAATAATAAAATCAAATAATAAAATATATAGAATTTAATACGTAATAATTCTTGCATTTGTTATAGGGTTTTTATGTTGGCTAGAGAATTGACTGTTTGTGGGTGAAACACTCACAAAATTGTGTGTTTTATATTACCTTAGTAGTGTCTCCTTTTACAGACATTTGGTCAACTTGAAAGCGGGAACAATCTAAACGTAACATTTATTATCCGATTTGCTTGTAAACTTTCTGAGAGGTTAACTTTTAAGTGATCTTTAAAAAGTTTTCAAAAAAACGTAACGCTTGTGGAAAGTTTCATTAGCATTGCAATGTTGCTGCAATTTCATACATGGAGAATCTTTATACATTCTTCATTAAATCATTACAGTAGTGTTGCACATTTATGGTTTGATTACATCGGATTACGTTTTGTCACCAATGCAGATTATTTGGATACGTGCCATTGCTCTTGTGGCCATTTTATTTTGCCATACTGGCACAGGCATTATGCTTGTTTTGCTGTAAATGGTTCCAGGACTTGATTAGCTCACTGGGCTGGGAATGATGGGAGGTAATTAGTTGGCTATATTTACAGCTGGAGTAAGGAACTCCGTAGGGATTGAAGAGAAACTCATTGGGTGGTTGCACAGGGTCAATTCTCAGTTTGGCAAGACAGATTCCCACATAGACATCTTCTAAATGCAAGCGTCTGATGCTCAAAGAGGCATGGAAAATTTTTCGAGCTAAATCAGCAGAGAAAACGTAACCAGTTCCTGAACAGTACACTGGATAGCGTTCACCAGGATAGAGTTCCGGAGGCATGTACCATTTGCTGTCCTTGTTGCGAAATGGGGAAGCGCCTCTCACTATGTAGCCAGTGAAATATTCTTGACGTGGAGGCTGCTCGGGTTTTAATAGTTCGCTTATTAAATATTCAATGTTCACAAACATGTCACTATCTGTCTTCATAACATATGAGGCGTGAGGGCAGTACATTCCAACCCAGTTCATGCCCATGAGCGTTTTGATTGTTAGATTATTATACGTATCCAGAAAATCCTGTTGAATAATGTCACGATATTGTCTGCTTTCATCCAACAAGGCTTGTTGGAACTTGTCATTATCCATTCTGACACCCAGAAGAAAGAGATGCAAAATGCGTAATCCGTCAGCATTGCTTTCATTTCCTCAGGTTTGTCTAATGGCAAGTCGTGCTTCGGTTTGGCCAGGTTCAGCAGTAATCAGTAGAATTAAAAATGGACTTTGTCCCTTGCATTTGTTTGGTTCTTTGATCATATATTTGTATTGATCGACGCTAATGTAACCTGTTCTTTTTTCATTATATATAGTTCCATTGGCATTCAATGCATCTCCCAATCCAGTCACGTCTGGAGTAGAAAAGACACTGCTGGAGTGAATAGCAGAAAGAGCCTTGGATACTTGAGCATTCTCTCTCCAAGTATTACTCATATTGCTGTGGTTCTTGTTACTGTTTGGAGCTGTGAGCCACCTCATTGTGTGAGAAACCGAATTGGCAGTGTTTCTTGACCAAGAGTTGATAGTAACCCAGTCATACTGGCTAAAGAACGGAAACAATGCAAACAAAAACACAACACAGATTACTGCAATTATATAATTTTGTACTATTGACCGTTTCACATGCCAGTTCATCTTCAGCAGACAACAGTGGCGTGTTGCAGCTGGGCTGTTTGTAATATCTAATACTCTTGTATTTGTTGCCTTAATTCACGTTGCTTCTTTTTTTGCACACTATTTCACTTTGTTTCTCGCTGCATTTTGTGCTATGCTTCCTCACAAATTCAAGCCACCGGAAATGATTATTGATCTATTGCAGAGCCTTTCTGTTTCATCAACTCAGCCTTGGAGACGACGCGTCCATTTTTGTGTAGAATTGTGGGATGGAAGAGTCACCTGTTCCAGTAGCATATTCAGGCAATTCTTCCTTGCTTGGCACTTAATTTCCGAATGTCCTTAGGCTACACGTTTTATCTCACTTGCAGGGAAAGTGCAAAAAAAATCAATAATTACTACAGTTTTATGATTAAAGTGCAGATCTTTCTTGGAAACCAAAGAATTCAAATATAAAGGCTTCTTGCAAATGCAGTGGAATACAGTGGAAGCCGCTTCAGCTAGATGCTGGTTAACCATGGACACCGGGCAAATCGGAAAAAATATCGGGTCTGATTCATTTGTATTCTTACTAGTTTTAAATAAGCGCGTACATTTGTGTTCCTCTCTATTTGCTAACATGAAATCTTTTCATTTCAGTTTAGTGTTTTACGTTATAGATTATTAACACAAACACACGGCTAAAAATGATGAAGATGAAAGCAGAATTCAATTCACTTCAATTGATAGGTTTGTACGTCAATCATTTTATGAGGAATCAATTGAATGATCAACTATTTCAAATTATTGCTACGATTTCACTTCATGTTCTCTTTCTCTAATCGCGAGCATGATCTCAAGCAGATTTTCAATTTGCTATTGATATGATTGAAATTGGTCATTGTAAAGTGGTATATCGGTTACTCAAATGTTCTCCTTTAATATTCATAGTATTCAGGATGTGTTATCATTAGTTTATTTTAAAATTAAATATGCATATTTAGGTATTATTTTTAAAAGCACCATGCTGGTTTGCTGTTCAATTGGACGTACAGTATTCCTCTGAAATAAACGCTATTTGAATAGATGCAGAGCACCTCATTTATCTGTATGGGCTCTACTGATAGGTTTCTCAGTTACCTTTAATTGAAACGAAGACAGCGGGTGCTGGTTTGAGGAGAGGGGCAGCTGGAGAGGTAGCAGATACAGAGGAGAGCATGGCTTTGAAAACAAGGGTGCTCAAAGTACCAAACGAGCTCAGTGGTTAGCGCACTCACCTTTCAAGCGTGAGTCGTTTTTTTCGAATCCAGGGAGGTCAGCGTGAAATCTTGGGCAAGTTTTCTTTCTCCACATGCCTAATAATTACCCTTCCAAATAAACAGCATAATAATAAAATTGGTTAAGTAAATTTCTACGATTATGTTTGAAATTTTTTGACACATTTTCGCCCATAGATATACAGTCAATTCAATTTACAGTACATCCTGTGAAGTGCTTTCAGTCGTCTAGCTGACGCATAAAGCGCTATACCGAATTCATGGATTAGTATTATTATTAATTGTGGTATAGATGCGAAAGGATACAATGATCACCGATTACAGCTATGTAGTCATTTTACTTTACAGAGCATTGAGACGTATAGAATACATAAAAATCACTTGGTCCAAACGCAATAATTGTCACTCTGTTTAAAAACGAAGTCCCTGATGGTGGTTAGGATTCAGCGCTTTTAACGCTGTGACCCGGATTCGATTTCAGGTCAGGGAAAATAGTGATTTCAACTGTGAGCAACAAAATGCTTCTCTGTGACAATTTTCTGATCTTTATTGACACTTGCTTTAATGCAGCAAATTCTTCAGCAAAGAAGTATATCATTGTGACTCGTGCGAACGTATGAGTCTGTCTGCATACACATGTCACCTTCACAAAGTGTTTTATTTATACCATTTGTTGCATATCGTGAACTAATTATCACAGAGGTTTAATGAGATCGATGAGATCACACCAATGGTTGATCAACGTGCAGTGACCTACAGGGTAACATTGAAAATTTGAGTTGTTTTGATCCAAATGCTAGCGTGCTGTGGAGATGTTGTGCGGCATCACACAATATCACAATATCGTATTAAATTATAAACGGTGAAGTAAAAGTCCAAAGCGGATATTCCAGCATAAGTTTCTAACAACACAGGAGGAGACGCCTTGGATTGAACCCGGGACCTCATACATGTGAAGCATGCGCTCTACATCTGAGCTGCATCCCCACGTAATGCAGTTCATAATTTTGGTTCCGCATTAGTTACGAACTTTAATGATTTGCAATGCAATACAAACGCCTATCTTCCATCACAGGCAGTATATCTATGTGATCAAGAGTTAGGGTTAGAGTTAGGGTCAAGGTTGGTACAGTGAGTGAGGCGAACCCCTTCTTTTATAGCAGCACCAGAAACGCAACTGACGAATTGTTTCTGTTCTGTTGCATTGTTTCACTCTCACTGCTGGGAAATGTCAAAGCAGATCACTCTGTAGGGCAATGTAAATATCGCCTTCAAATCAGATTTTTTGTGAACAGAACTAACACTCTGGTTACATGGTATGGAAACAGAGCAATGCTGATTTTGGAACCTGAGATTTCGCAGGGTGGGGCATGCAAAGTATGGGGAATTCTTGTGAGCACGCAGTTGGCGTAGTTCAATTTGTACTTGATACTTGCAATAAATAATGATAATACATTTTGTTGATTCTGGTGACGTATTCCAACATGATGGTTAATCTATACAAAACACTGGTTAAGCTTCAACTGGAGTACTGCGTCCAGTTCTGGGCACCTTATTTCTTGAAGGACATGAAGGCACTGGAAAGGGTGCAGAGGATATTCACAAGAATGATATGAGAAATGGGGAACCTTAGCTATGAAGACAGACTGGAGAAGTTAGGAATTTTCGCATTAGATCAGAGAAGATTACGCGGGGACCTGATAGAGTTCTGCAAGATAATGAAAGTGTTCGACAGGCTAGATAGGGCAAAGCTGTATTCCCTGGTAGGTGTGTCTGTGTCCCTTGGTCACAGTCTTAATATATCAACCAAAAGCAGTAGAGGGGAGGTTAGAAGAAACTTTTTTACTCAGCGAGTTGTTCAAATTTGGAACGATCTGCCTGAAAGCGTAGTGAGTTCCGATTCGATAGCAGCTTTTAAGAGAGAACTAGGTAGTTATCTGGGGAAGTCGGGTTTGCAGGATTGTGGGGAGAAAGCTGGTGATTGTAGTTAATGAAAGTTAATGAAAGCCGGCACAAGTTCGATGCGCCAAATGGCCTCATTCTGTGCCGTAGCATTCTGTGATTCTGTGCTTCTATGATTCCATGATCTGTTAACAATTCACCAGCTGACCTGCCCTCAGGGCTCATTGCCAGGCTCCGCAACCATCTTATCACCCGGGCTGCCGAAACACGCGTGCACGCATACATCACCTCGAGGCTGGACTACGGAAACTCTCTCCTCGTCGGCCTCCCCAGTTCCTCCATTCACAGGCTGCAGGCCATCCAAAACTCTGCAGCCTGTGTACTATCCCGCAACCGCCTCCGCGACCATATAACCCCCACCCTCGCCCGTCTCCACGGCTCCCCATTCTCCAGAGGATCGAATTCAAGATCCTCGTCCTCACCTTCAAGGCCTTACATGGCCTTGCCCCGCCCTGTTTAACCAATCTACTCTCCCCCTACAAGCCCACCCGGACCCTCCGTTCAGCAGGACTTGGCCTGCTCCAAGCCCCCCGCTCGAACCGCCCCAACATCGGAGGCCGGGCCTTCAGTTTCTCTGCTCCCACCCTATGGAATTCTATCCCCCAATCCCTCCGTCTCGTTTCTTCCCTTTCTTCTTTCAAGGCCGGATTGAAGACATTCCTCTTCGACCGTGCCTCTTTGTTCCACTCCGAATTTTTCGTCCTCCCCTACGTGTTTCACCCCTTCCCAAACACTCCGCTCCCAGCTCGGGACACACGCCTCCTGTACAGCGCCTTGGGACGTCCTCCCGACGTGAAAGGAGCTGTATAAATGTAATTTGTTGTTGTTGTTGTTACATGGCACATTAGCCAATACCAAATTAACATCGAGCCTCAAATACACAATACATACAACAAATGTTAAATCACGTTGTAAAATGAACATTTTAACGCTTTTCCTGCTGCAATGTACATGGCACATGATCAATCACCTCGTCTCTACGTGAGACGGGCCTCACAAACTGGTATACGTATTCAACACAGCGGCAGAAAGCACTGCAGAATATATGATTCTACGTTGTTGTTTACTGAGTTAATACCTATCTCCACTACTGTGCTCCCTGTTCCTACCTGATAGACAGTCAAACGACAGATTTCAAGCTGGTTATGATCTGAAATTGTCGTGAAATGTCATACTCGATAAAGGGAGCGGCGCTTCTCAGAAATTCATACCCAACCAGTCTGGCAAGTCAGTGTGTCATTTGTTGACTCAAAGAGAGCCTCAGGGTCACTGTCAAATCAGAATCAGCAATACATAGAACCCATCTGATGCTGTTGTAAATCACCCTGAGATGTCCCATGGATAGTCTCCAGACACTAGACGATTGAGCTGTGGTGAGGAGAGGGGCCTTTGATAAAATAATTGTCCTGTTACACATTCTATCATCACGGATTATAAGCACGCGTGGAAACACTGAGATGGGTTCCAACTTGAATATGTTAAGACTTTACCTGCTCATCTGCACTTCACAAAAGAGCAAACGCCTGGGGTACAGAAGGTCCCAAACTGAAAAAATGTTGGACACCTTGATTGCCCCTATATATTGCCGTTGACTATAATCTATGTTGATGATTTGTCTTGAGCTCTGATTTTCTAGAGTAATTTACACTTTGCTGTTTTCTGTCCATTGTGCGTATGTGTCAGAGTCAGTCAACAGCGGTGTCCTCCCACAGTTACTGTCAACATCATCCCCTATTCTAATATCATAAATTGGCATATTAATGAATATATTTGGCTGGGGAATTGTAACTGAATGAGGGACCATGGGCTGGTATATGATCCGTTGCCTCCTCCATCCTCGGTATCAGTGAAAAATGACAAGTAATCATTGGACTTCTGTTGTTTTTTTGGCGATTGGTGAATTGTTGGTTTGTTTGGAGGGAAGGAAATCCAGCTCCTGTTCAGTCCAGGAAAGTGGAGAAGCTGGCGTTTGGGAAGGACATGATCAAACTGTCTTTCACAACTCAACTAAAAAATAGCATTGATGTAGAGCCTTTCATGTCGGGAGGACGTCCAAAAGCGCTGAGCAGTCAAGTCGGGAACTGAACGGGGGATGTGGGTGGGGGGCGGTTAGGTTCGGGGTAGGTGGATGGTGATGGTGAGTTGGTGATGGGGAGGTGTAGCAGCCGAAGACATAGTCGAAGAGGAAGGTATTGAGAATGGCTTTGAAGGAGGCAAGGGAGGAAGCAAGGCGGAGGGGCTGCGGGATTGAGTTCTACAGTGTGGGAGCAGAAAGGCTGAAAGCCCGGCCGCCGATGATGGGGCGGTTAGGGCGTTAGTCGCGGAGCAAGCCTGAGTCTCCTGAACTGAAGGGAGAGGCAGGCTGATAGAGCGACATTAGGTCAGAATGATAGGCGGAGCGAAGGCCGTGAATGGCCTTGAAAGTGACAACATGGATCTTGAATTTGATCCTCTGGGTGACGGGAGCCAGTGAACACGGGCGAGTGTAGAAGCCTTGTGTCGGAGAGGACACGAGCTACAGAATTCGGCTTGAACACAACAATAATAAACTTGACTCTTTTTAACTGTGATTAATCACATCGTACAAAAACTCAAGGCGGTTATCAGACTATACAGTAAAGTGAACTGAATAAATATATATTTTAGCCTATTCCACATATATTCCTCTCAAACTGTTCGAGGATTAAGTGTCCAAATTCTTATTTATTTAGTTATTGTGACGTGTTCACTACACCAGCACAGTTATCCCCTACCATGTTCCAACTTCCTGGCGGAGGGAAACCGAGGCATTTGTACCAAGTGAACTTGCCCAACATTTCCTCCTGTCTTGGCAGTGAATTGACCCTGTATACTTTCGCTTGTGAGGCTAGTGATCCACCTAACAACAACAACAACATCTTCCATTTATGTAGCGCCCCCCACGCCGCGCAGCGTCTCAGAACACAAATACATTAGTTTGGAAATTAAGTTCCCTGAATCTCCCCGCCTCTGATTGTCAGTTGAAAAGCTTCTGAAGTCTGGCTCTCATTAAAGGGATCGGCCGCTTCTCCGAAAATCGCCTGCTACCATCTGACACGTGCCGATATGAAAAACTTACTAACAGTGATTTTAAGACTTCCATAGTATTGAGATATTTTCAGCAGCAAAGGAGATAAATACTCAATAAATTTTGGTGATTCTGGTCATGTATTCCTACAAGATCTGTTATCCTGCTGACCTAGAGATGGCACATGAGGAAACGCATAATTTACAGCACACCAAGCCTCCCCTAGCAATCAATCTAGTAATCTTCATTCACCTTACAAAATTTAGCTGCTGGAAAGTACTTGTTACATGAGCGAAGGCCTGGTCTCCAGGTGAGACATACCTCAAAAAACCCTGTATATATGCAATACAGCGGCTTAAAATGCTACAAATAAGTAGTGGGTTAAACTTATATCGTCTATATTGTTCTTTCCTTTGTTAGTGCCGATTTTGAATGTGGTGAAATACCACTGTAAAATACCGCTGTGGTATAGTCCACTCGCCCCTGCGGATTCACTCCTGCTGGACAGGCAAACGAAAGATCTCACGCTGGTTATGATCTGAAACTCTCCTGAGATGTGACTCACTCTAAACAGAGCGGCGCTTCTCAGAAATTCAAATCCAACCAGTCTGACAAGTCAGTGTGTATTTTTCTGACTGACAGAGCTGCTGAGGTTTACAACAATCTACCCGGAATCAAAGAAGTCAAAAACTTCTAATTGGTGTTTTATTTTAATTGCCTTTATATTGCTCAAAAAATAACAGCCAGATTCCTACTGACTGCTGTGTATACGGAGGTGTGTGAAGCCGAATGATTCCCCCTATACAGGAATAAATCCCAGATCCTCACGCTTGGAATGCAATTGCTCTACCCACTAAGATGCACAAGACTTAAACTTCAACAACAAACAAACAAAACTTACATTTATATAGCGCCTTTCACGTCGCAAGGACATCCCAAGGCGCTGTACAGTCAGGCAGGACAAGAGCAGGGTGGGAAGGATCAGGGCAGAATGAAGAATAGTAGGAAAGGTAACTGTATATTAGTGGGCGAAACGCGGCAGCCAAATTGCGCACAGCAGTGTCCCACAATCAGTCATGGAAGTGGGACTAGGGGCAAAAGGGGGTAAAGAAGCAAAAGGGGAGGGGTCGAGGCAGGGGGAAGAAAAGCAGGAAAGTCGACTGTATACTTGTGGGCGAAACGCGGCAGCCAAATTGCGCACAGCAGTGTCCCCACAAACAATCGCGAAAATGGGGCCAGGGGAGAAAGGGGGAAAAGAGGGTAAGGGGGGAGAGGGAGGGAAAGGTGGGATGGGTTAGGTTTAGGGAGGAAGAGGGACTTTCAGTGCTTTGGGACGTCCTCCCAACGTGAAAGGCGCTCTATAAATATAATTTTGCGGTTGTGGTTGATGAGACACCCTAAAGCTCCTGGATTCACCAGTGGAACAAACCATCACTATCAGACACTGAATTGAGAAAAGCTTTAAAGAGAATCGTATAGAATAGGAAGAAGATTAGATTTAGCAGAGATTTGCTCATCTGTGACAACTGGGATGGTCTGAGTTGCTGCCCCAGGTTGGCCTGTTCATTAGTGACTGGAAATCCCCAGCTCATTGAACAGGTTTTGGCCTCTACAACAGTCAGGAGGCACTTCCTGGTCTCCTCCAGCAAACCAGCACCAAGCTGTTGGTAATGTGAGCTGGGATGGTTATATTAATGTGTGCGAGAGTTGCACCTACATGCGTTACTTCCAAGTTCAGCCAGTGGCAAACATTCCATTTCAATCACTCTTGACATTTGACTGTCAAATACGGAGCGTCGCTTCTTGTAAAAAATTAAATGGAACCAGTTTGACAAGTCTCTGCCTGGTTGCTTCACTTAAAAAGTTTTAAATGTTTCACAAACATCGGAAATGAACTAATAAGTTCAAAACAAATGTTTTATACAGCAAACAACGAGATGTCCGCAGCGAGAATGTTATTCCTGCTATAATAGTGTTAAACTATGATCTGGTCCTCAGACGAACTGTACCAGCTTTCAGTGAGGGCTGAAATCTGATCTGCAGTCGAGTTAATCTGAGGAACAAAGGGCCATTATAAAACAAGGCAGAACTGACATATATGACACCAACGTGTGTGTTAACTCTTTCACTGCTGACCATGGATTGTAAACAGCAGCAAACACTTGGTATACAGGGGACATTGCACCAATTACAATGGAGAATGAGTCACAATAACATGATACAGTCCCTCTAATCTCCATCTAAAATCACCATAAAAATTACAGTCTAATCGCGTTCTCGCTGTTCCTCCCAATATCCCGTCCAATCCCATTATCCCACAGTTTTAATACTGTTTTCACACTTGTTCCGGAGAACCACACCATTCACTCACATTCACCCTCTTCCTCCTGATACAGAACAGTCTAATACATTTCTTCCTCCTATTCCCCATGTAGAACACAATATAATCGGCTCCTTCCTATTCCACCCCTTAAACCACAAACAGTGGCTGTTGCACACACAACCTCAATGATCCAGTTGGGAACATGGCACGTCTTTTCGACACTGAACTTAAACTTCCTGTCCCACACTAATGCCTTAACCCTCTAAGAGTTTCCACACCTCCGCAGCATTGCGTTTGTGTGCCATTCTCTCACAAGTCATGCTGACAAAACTCTCATACTTGCAGTCAACCAGGCTTTATTTTGCAAACATGCTGCTTTACGATGGTCACATTAACGTTAGTACTGATATGGTGATTGAGATTACTGCTGAATAGTATTTGATTGGTTGGTGTTACATACTCATTCATCCAGGAATAAAGACTGTAGTTGTTCAACAATCAAAGTTGCATTTATTTATACCAATTACTGAGGCAATTAGAATGCTTAAACAAATTATGTAAATGTTAGAAACATTTGGGTTGGTAATGAGTTAATGCGCGACTGTTCTGTAGAAAGGCCTAGTTTGTGAACATATGATTTTTACCTTCATTCAGATGAAGGAGCTCAGGTGGGCAAACACTTTTTGTTTGAACACAACTCAGATGTCAGCTCATTGGCCTCCGAGCTTAAATTACACGTTTAATTCACTGGAGTGTTTAAGAGGCCCGTAATTGAAGCGCAGAATCGCTCAGGAATGATCGGTTTGCTGTTTTGTATTTTAATATTTTTGCTGCTAAATATTCTGGCATCAAATCATAATTTATGTGTATGTGTGACTGGATGCAGCTTCTCGATATAAAGTATTAATAAGGCCATTATTTGCTTCAAGTTTTACATATGTATTCTTTCGCAAAGGACAAGAAACCTTGCCGTGCAGCCTATGTTAGAAGTATTATCTGTCCTATTCTGTCTCTACAGCTTTCGCTGTTCGTCGTGTACAATTATGGAAACACACAACCACACAAACTCAGAGATTCTCTCTCACACACGCAAATCCACAAGGACTATCACTTTATCATGCACACAAAAACGCACAGAGATTCTCTCTCAATCTCTCTCTTACACACACACACACACACATTCTCACTCTCTTACACACAAACAAACTCTCTCTCTCATGCACAGATATACACACAAACCCATAGAGGCTATCTCTCTCTCACACACTCACACACACACAAGCTCACAGAGACTTTCTCTCTCATGCGCAAAACCCACAGGGACTCTCTCTTTGCATCTCTATCTCTCTCTTACACTCGCAAACAAACAAACACACAAAAATCTACAGACTCGCACGCTCTCTCTCTCTCTCACACACAGAACCCTACAGACACTCTCTCTATCTCTCTCTCACACACACACTGAAACTGATAGAAGCTCTCTCACACACACATACACGCACACACAGAAACACACTGAGACACACACACACAGTTAAAAGCAAGAAGCTAGCAGCAGCTCAGATGGTATCTGACAGCAGCCGTCAATTTAACCCTTTACTCTCCAAAGTGACAACACAGAGCCTCAGCGACCCATTGCACAGAAGAGACTCATTCACAATCTGTCTGATCGATTGGTTGTGACATGTGTGAAGATGAGGTAGTTCTGGAGGGTCAGACACGTGGGATAGGAGCTCGACTGAGATGTCAGCATACACATCTCTGAGTTTTAAATCCCAGGGGATTTTAACATTTTAAAGTATCAGTTAATTTATCGTAACGTGCTTGACAGGTCTCCACTTGCGACACAGAAACCCTCCGGAATGATCTTTTAACAATTGCGTATTTCACTATTGGCTTGATAAGCGTACTGGAGACATACTTTGTAATAACTTCTACTAATAATATTAATAGTAATATTAATAATCCTTCCATTTGATATAGCGCTTTTCACATCGTCTAGACGTCTCATTGGAAATCACAGATCATAATCTGATGTTATTTCACTGTACATATGTGGGCGAAATGCGGCAGGCAATTGCACACAAAACAGTGTTGCACAAACAGTCGTGGAATAAAACCACCCATTTATTACTGAATGTTTATCTTGAGTGATTATTACCAGGCCAGTGGAGTGAGGAAAACAGTACTGATTGTTGTAGTAAAAGTAGATTTAGATACTCAATTTAATATACTAATTTGGCCTAATTTACTTCAGCAACAGAGGGTACATTGTAGTGACTGTGTTGGTGGGAAAAGTCAATGTAACGACTGAGTGTATGTGGCGAGGCTGAAGTGCAGTGACTGTGTGTTTTTGTGGGAGTGTATACTGCAGTGAGTGTGTGTTGGTGGTGGAGGCTGCAGTGTAGTGACTGTGACTTTCAGTGAGGGTACAGTGAAGTGACTGTTCGTTGGTGGTGGATGGTATCATACTGTGACTGTGTGTTTGTGGGAGAGGGCAATGGAGTGAATGTGTGTTGATGGGTGAGGGTACAGTGCAGTGACTGTGTGTTTGTGGGAGAGGACATAACCTAGTGGCTGGTCGTTTGTGGGGGAGAGTACAGTGTAGTGATTGTGTGATTGTGGGTGAGCGCACTCTGCAGTGATTGTGTTCGTTTGGACTGTTACTGTTTAGTGACTGAGTGTTTGTGGTGAAGGGTATAGTGTAGTGACTGTGTGTTTGAGGGAGAGGGTAGAATGTAGTGACTGTTTGTTTGTGCGGGAATGCAAAGTGTAGCGACTGTGTGTTTGTGGGAGAGGGTATAATGTAGTTACTGTGTTTGTGGGGGAGGATACAGTGTGGTGACAGTGTGTTTGTGGCGGTGGTTAAATTGTAGTGACTGTGTGCTTGTAGGGAGGATATACTGTTGTGACTGTTTGTTTGTGGGTGAGGGCACAATGTGGTGGCTGTGTTAGTGTGGAATGGTACAGTTTTGTGACTGTGTGTTTGTTTTGGAGGGTACCGTGTGGTGACTGTGTTTGTGAAGAAGGTAACAGCGTAGTTCCTGTATGTTTGTGGGGGAGGGTACAATGTAGTTACTGTGTGTTTGTGGGGGAGAGTACAGTATAGTGACTGTGTGTTTGCGGGGAAGGGTTTAGTGTATGATGGTGATTGTGGGTGAGTGTACATTGTAGTGACTGTGTGTTTGTGCGGGACTGTATAGTGCAGTGATTGTGCATTTGTTGACGAAGGTACAGTGTAGTTACTGTCTGTTTGTGGGAGAGAGTACAGCGTAGTGACTTTGTATTTGCGTGGGAGGGTACAGTGTAGTGACTGTGCGTATTTGGGGCAGGGTACAGTTAAGTGACTGTGCGTTTGTGGCGGAGGGTAGAGTACATTGACTGTTTGTTTGTGGAGGAGGTTATGGTGCAGTGACTATGTTTCGGGGGAGGGTACACTGTGATAACTGTTTGTTTGTGGGGGAGGATACAGTGTACTGACTATGTATTTTTTTGGGATTCACTGCAGTAGTACAGTGACTGTGTGTGTGTGTGTGTGGGGGGGGGGTTACACGTTGGTGACTGTGCATTTGTGTAGGAGAGTACAGTGTAGTGACTGTGTGTTTGTGTGGGAATGTATAGTGTAGTGACTGTTTGTTTGTGAGAGATGGTACAGAGTAGTGACTGTGTTTGTGGGGAGGAATAACGTCGTGAGTGATTGTTAGTGTGGCAGAGTACAGAGATCTGACTCGCTGTTTGGGGGAGGGTACATCGTAGTGACTGTCTGTTTGTGTGGAATGGTACAGTATAGTGACTGTGTGATTATGCTTGCGTCTATAGCGTAGTGACTCTTTGTTTGTGGGTGTTGGCACAATCTGTTGACTGTGTGCATGTGGTTGATGATATAGTGTAGTAACTGTATATTTCTGGGTGATGGTACAGTATAGTGTCTGTATGTTTGTGGTAAACGGTGTAGTGCTTTGACTGTGTTTGTGAGGAAGTGATAGCGTAGTGACTTCGTTTGCGCGGATGATATAAATTAGTGACGGTGATTTGTGGGGGAGGGCACAGGATAGTGACTTTGTGTGGGATGGTATATTGTAGTGACTGTGTGTATCTGGGGGAGTGCAGGGTATTTATTGACTGTGTGTTTGTGGAGGAGAGTACAGTGTAGTGATTGTGTGTTTTGGGGGTAGCGTGTAATGTAGTGACTGTGTTCGTGGGGAAATAAACAGTACAGTGAATGTGTGCGTGTGACGGCGGGTACAGTGTAGTGGCTGTGTGTTAGTGGGGTGTGTATAGTGTAGTGACTGTATTCGTGGTGAAGTATACAGCGTAGCGACTGTGAGTTATGGGGGAGGAAATGGTGAAAGGAATCGATTTGTGGGGTAGGTTATAATGCATTGACTGTGCGTTTGTGGGGGTGGTACAGTGTAGTGACTGGATTTGTGGGGAATGGTACAGTACAGTGACTGTTTGTTTGTAGGCGAGAGTACAGTGTATTGACTATGTAACTGTGGTGGAATGAGCAGAGTAGATACTGTGATTTTTTGGCTAGTGTATAGTGCAGTTACTGTGTTTCTTAGGTAGGGTTTAGTGCAGTGAAAATCTTTTTCTGGGGAATGGTACAGTGTAGTGACTGTGTGTTTGTCGATGACGATGTAGTGCAACGACTCTGCTTATTTGGGGGAGGGTACAGAGTCGTGACTGTGTTTGTGGGGGAGGTATGGAGTAGTGACGTTGTGCTTGTGGGGGAGAGGATCGTGTAGTGACTGTGTTTGTGTTGAAGGGTATGATTAAGCGATTGTGCATGTGTGGAGGAGGGTACAAATTAGTGACTGTGTGTTTGTGCGCGTGGCTACAGTTTAGTGCCTGAGTGTTTGCGGAGGAGCGCAGTGTAGTGAGTATTGGTTAGTTAGGGAGGCACTGTAGGAAAATCCACAATATCTTCCAGGCAGCGACATCCTCCTGCCTCTCATCTCCCACTACCACTCTCACCCCATTCACCCTCACCCTCCCCGTCATCAGCACCTCGACCCTCTTCCTTCACTCCTTCTCCCCAGTCTCTCGTTCCTCCCTCTAACCTCCATGAAGCCCACAACCAGCTGCTTCAAACCCATCCTCACCATCCTATTGCACACCCAGCTCCCCCTCCTCCGCCCATTGTTGGCTGACAACATCAACTAGTCCCTCTCCACAGGATCAGTCCCTGCCCCCCTCAATGCTGCTACCATCACCTCCCTTCCTCAAAAAAACCCTCCCTAGATCCCTCAAACCCCAGCCACTGCCGCCCTTTCTATACCCTGTCCTTCCTCTCAAAAGCATTGAAATGCATTGTTGCAAACCAACTCCGCGCCCACCTCTCTTCCCACTCCCACTTCGATCCCCTCCACTCAGGTTTCTGCCCTGCCCACAGTACAGAGACAGCGCTTGTGAAAGTCACAAATGACATCCTGAAGTGAAACAAGCAGGCGTGGACTTGACAAACTGTTTGAGTTGTTGTTGTACGAGGAGCGCCACTCCCTTATATGAGTCAGATTGAAGATTCGCAGCAGAAAAATAGCTCCAGGGTTGCTGGCTGCCTGTAATACTTTCGGCAGTGAAAATTTTTTAATCTGATAAATAAACAGTTCCCAGAAAGGGCTTGTGAGTCATTTGTGTGTTACAATTATTCTGTTCCTGAAAAGTGTCAGAATCGTATATTTGTGAACAGTGAACTTTGCTGAGTTGATGTTTTTCAGCAACTGAAATTTTACCTGTAAATTGAGTTTGAGCTTTTCTTCAAACATTCGCTGCCCCATTGAGTGCAGATAAACCCAATGCCAACACCATGCTGCACATTGTGAAAGCTCCACATCATGATTCTTATTGACAGTAATGATAGTCTCTATAGATTCAATCGCTGTCAATTTTAACTTTGATAATCATAATAGGAATAATGCTTTCATTTGATGCAGCATTATGCATGTTTTCTCGATGACAGAAAGCACTTCACAGACCAGATGAAACCACGGTTTGGTAAGGACACAAAAAAACAGTTCACATAAAAATGTCAATAATGTCACACAACAGCATTCACAGAAAAACATTATGCTCGTTCAGACACTCCTTGATAACAGGTCAAACTGGTTCATCCCGATCAATTCTCAATTAAACCCCTTCTCACACTCACTGTGACACTTTGCGAAAACGGCCAACATCTCCAACATTATACTGGAGGCAAACAAGAATCCCGAAGTCCTCTTTTCCACCAAACACCACCTCCTCCGTGCACCCCCTCAGGCTCAATCAATCTTCACTTGAAATGCGAAGTGCGAGGAGGTCATGGAATACTTTTCCTCCCAAATCCACAAACTCCGCCAGACGGCATCATATTCCTGCCTCTTGTCAACCACTACCACCACAACTCCATCTTCCTCATCCTCCACGTCAGTAGCTCCTGCCTCGACCCCCTGCCTAAACTGCTTCTTCTTTCCTTCCTCTCATGCACTCTCACCTCCATGAAGAACACAACCTGCTGCCTCGACACCATCCCAACCAACCTACTGCTCACCTCCTCTGCCCACTGCTGGCTGATATCATCAACCAGTCCTTCTTCAATGGATCAGTCCCTGGCGCCCTCAAAACTGCTGCCATCACACTGCTGCTTAAAATGCCCTCCCTGGATCCCTGAACCCCCAGCCACTAACGCACTATTGCAAACCTGCCCTTCGTTTCCGAAGAGAAATTATAGAGAATTAAAAGAGAATTAGATCTTTATTTAGGGACAACAGGTCTGAGGTTATGGGGAGAGAGGCTGGGCAGTGGGATTGAGCTGATCTTTTCAAAGAGGCGGCACAGACGAGATGGGTCGAATGGACTCTTTTTGTGCCGTAAAATTCTATGATTGTATGAAAATTAATGGAACGCGTTGTTGTAACCCAACTCAGCACAGACCTCACCTCCCACTCCCTGATCTTACCCCTCCTGGCGGGTTTCCATTTGGTTTCCGCTCTGCCCACAGTACAGAGACTGCGCTTGTGATTTTCACAAAGGACGTCCTCTCTATCTGTGACCAGGGTTCCCTCTGCCTCCATATTCTCCTGGACCTGTCCACTGCGTTCGACACAGTCGAACATGCCATCCTCCTCCACTGCCTGTCCTCCGTCATCCACCTCAGTGACTGCACTCGCCTGGTTCGAGGCCTACCTCACAAACCGCCAGCAGAACATCTGCACAAATGGCTTTTCCAACTGCTCTTATCCAGTTACCTCTGGGCTACCCCAGGGATACATCCTTGGCCCCCTCCTTTTACTCATCCACACGCTCCCTCTTGGTGATGTCATCCGCAGACATGGGGCACACTTCCACATGTGCGCGGATGACACCCAACTCTATTTCTCTACTTCACTTTGCGACCCCTCCAGTCCCCTAATGTTCTGGCAGCCTGCCTGTCAGATATCAGGTCCTGGATGAATGCAAATTTCTTGCAGCTGGATGTTGACAAGACAGAAACCATAAACTTTAGCATTTGTCAATGTCTTCTTTCGCATGACTCTCACCCCAGCTGAATAGATGCACACTTGCCAACGTTAGATTCAATTTGCCATCTTCTTGCCCACTCACGCAGCCTATCCATAGCCCATTGCATTTTGTTTTTGTCATCCGCGGACCTTTTGCTCCCTCCTATCTTTTCATCATCCGCGAATTTAGATATTTTAACTCTGTTCTCGTCTAAATCATTGATATAGATGTTAAATATTACTACACTTATGTATATGTACACAAATGTATCACAATATACATTTGATACATTTAAAAGATCACAATATAAAACATGTCACTGCTTCTCATATGTGATGAGGAAGGAAATGCTTGGAGAAACATGCAGAAAGACGTTCACAAATATTCACGGAATCTAAACCAACTCTTGGGATCCAACATTCAGGAGGAATTTTGCAAAGCAAATGAGCAACAAGAAAAACAACAATTTGTACAACGCCTTTCATTGTCAATGCCTTGGGACGTCCTCCCAACGTGACAGATATCGTACAAATATAATTTTGTTCTTTGGTTTTGCAATGCTTTAACTTGTGTAATTACTACATTAAATATTATTCTAATGTGTTGTACATTTCAATGTATAGTGAAACGCATTATACTTTGGGAGGGTATCCCAAAGTGATGAACGTAAGCGTAAGTTGGGATCAGTAGGGTTGAGGGTATAGAGGAGGGTGACCAAAGTTGAGGTGCATCAGGGTGGCTTTTTAATTTTCAGTCAACAAACATCAAGGTGGAAAGATAAATAATCTATACATTTTGATATCTCGCTTGTCATGTCTTCGGGACTTCCCAAAGCACTTTGCATTATATAATGTATAGCAAATTGACAATATGTTTGTGGGAGAAACGTGGCAGAAAACTTCGCAAAGCAGTGTCGCACAAACAGTGGTGGATTGAAGATCCATAAAAGGTAAAACTGATGTTAAAAAAGTGAAGCAAATTATTCTAAATATTGCAGCAGATTTCCTGTATTTGAGTAACTGAGGCTGTGTGTGTGAGAACTGCTGTGGTAGCAGCCACTGTTGCCCATTGGCAAAACAGGTACTTCCTCTTTACACTCTCTGTTTAAACCACAGTCTTGTTTAAACCCACACCCCCCTTTGTTCCACGACCGTAGCAAATATTTAATTAACACATTTTTTACTTCGACTTATTTTTATATCTTCTTTGTCTCCTTTGTCTTCCTGGTCCTGCCTCCCCCTCTCTAACTTGTGCTTAAATACCCCTCCGTGACAATATCTCCCAGTTCTGACTAAGTGTAGTGGAATCGAAACGTTGAATCTCAATGGATGCTGCCTGACCTACTGAGTATTATCAGCAACTTCTGTTTTTCTTTCAGATTTCTAGCATCGCAGCATTTTGAGTTTTGTCCTCATTACACTTCTCCATCAGCTCCATCTGATCCGAATCTGCCTGCCTCACTCCCTCCTTCTATTCCTCTCACCTCTTGTTATTTTTCCTGCCCCCACCCACACACACATACACACGCACACAAAAAAAACTCTCTTTAAGATGAGCGACGATAAAGGGCAGAAGCCTATCACTATCGTCGTGTCTCCTCGGTGCCTGTTTAATATGGAGGAGGAGAGGAAAATTTACGATGTAACTGGCTCGGAAAGTTACATTAAGTACCAACAGGACCATGAGAATGAGCCACTGATGAAAGGCCCCGCTTTCCAATTCGTAAAGGTACAGTATTGCGGGTTTCTGCACGATTCCATTTTGTTTGTTTGTTTGTTGCAGAGCAGGCTGTTTGCTGTCAGCTGTGTGTTTATCTGTGTGTAAGTTAATTCAACTTTTAGCACTTGAATGAACCTTTCATCCGAAAACTGGATTGGTTTGATGTGTTTTTGCCACCATCAGACCCGGACATGATGAAGGCATGCATTGGGCTTTCCTGGCAGTCTATGGGGCAAGATGGTTTCAGAGGCAAGCAATGTTGTATCAGAGAGAGTAAGCTGAGTGAGTGAAAGTCCAGAATCTAGGGCTTGTGAGATTGTTGAGTGAAAATAATTTCGAGCTTCTGGGCTGATTCAGCGAGGTGACTCCTGACATCAATCGACGTCTCAAAAGCGCGATATCTGCCATTCTATATTTGAACGACCACTCATATTATATGTTGATCTCAGAAAATATCTTTTGTGCGGCCTTAACGATTTGATTCCATCTAGGCACTGGAAAACGTCAATAAGCGACTGCAGGAGCTTGACCCTGACAGCGGTGAGATATTTAACATTGTTCTGATGACCAATAATTGTGTCCAAGTAGGAGTAAGACTGATCAACAGCTTGAGACACTACGGTAAGTTGACAGCTGAATTTGACTTTTTTGTAATAACCAGTATATCATTCCTCAGTATGTCTACAAACCGCTCTTTTCTAACAAAGCAATGTTTTCCTTCAGACACAAGAATTGTAGTCTCTTTGCTGTACGGCATGTCACAGTCATTGTTCTCCCACAGATGGGCTGCTGTGCGACAGGCTTAATCCTGCTACTATTCCACCCCCCACCCAGAAAACTGAGGCCTTAACTATTGATTATTTCCTCGCACAGATTATATCTGGATCTCTGCTGCTTAAAGGTAGAACAATGTGATCTATGGCAATAGATTCCCTTGATCCATCACAACCCGCTAACCCGAGCTCTAACAGGTTTATATAGTTCCAATGAACTATATTCGCATCCAGCCCTTTAGCTTCCTTTGTCACGACTTTGAATCACACCGTATGGCCCATTTCACTTGCTCAGAAAACACTGGGCTACTTTAACTCACTGATTCAATCCGCCCCCCATCTGGTCGGTGACACTGCATTCGTTTCGACCATGCCTTCAGGAACTCTCTTCTGGAGATCCCCCATTTCAGGTCCATGCTCTTCATTCAAATCAAGTGTCAAAACTTGAATTCTTACTAATACTAATCCCAGAATTTGATGTGCTCACACCTTTTCAACGTCTCATAGCGCTTCACAGTATATACTGTAAATTAAATTGACTCTATATTTGTAGGGGAGAATACAGCAGCCAATTGCGGACACAGTGTCCGATAAACAAAATGACCTATTTTTTTATTGTGTTTTTGTTGGACGTATTATTATCAGTCGTATAGAGGAAGGAAACGTGCCCATGGTTTCGACCTGTCCTGCCTGGATACGATCGCAGGTCTCACGCTTGTAAGGCGAGTGTGCTTACCCTGAGCTACCGGAGGTCTTGAAGACTTCGCTTTCTGTAATATTTCCCTCTCTCCACACCTTCAGCTCGCATCCCCAGCTCTAGCACTCATCCAGTTTTGTCTACCGTTTTGAGATGACCAGAGAATGGAAAGCAAAAATAAAAATATCAGTTGTATTCTTAGACAGGAGAGAGAATTGAAACATTTGATTCCAAGTTTATGTTGGTATACTTTGTTAACAAGTAATTCAATAATAAGTATAGTTTTGTTGTTTATAAATCAAAATAATAGGAAATAAAGCAAAAGGTTTTTCTATAAAACAATATTTAAAAATATATATATTATTAATGTGTTTTTAATAGTTTGCCAATCCAAAACAGCGTTTCTAAAGTGCGTAATATGAAAATGATAGGATCGTTTCCCATCATTCGCAATTTACACTGCAGCTTGATAACCAGATTCATCAACTAGCTTCATCAACGCTTCAGGCTCTGCTTTGAATTTACGCGGATCAACCAGATCTATTAAATTAAATAGATCTATCAATTAGTTTAACAATTAAACAGATCTAATTGTTGGTCAGGTATTCCGTGGGCTGTATTGTCAGCGCTTTACTGTACAAATAATAGTAATCCTTGCATTTGATAGGCTGGAGATGTACCTTAAATTATCCTTCAGCTGGTGTGAAACCAGCTGGTGTGAAACCCAGCTGGTGTGAAACGTAGCTCTTCGAACTTGTCAACTTTCGCATTGATCCTTAAAATAACATTAGGCGCTAAATTATTTGTTCCTGTGGATCATAGAATCATAGAATCATAGAATTTTACGGCACAAAAGGATGTCTTTCAATTTCTATTGTACTACGTTCCTGAGTAACTGTGTATAAAATGAGAATTTTCGTGTTGTGGAGGCTAATTCAGTGAAAAGCATGTTTAAAGTTTTTTTTAAAAAAAGAAAAGAACTAATGTAAAATATATGTTAGCATTCCATCAGAAACAGTAAAATTGATATGCGTTTTGAATATGTTATCGTCAAACAATCATTCAAGGCTTCAGTATTCATCCTGAATAATTATATAAAGAGAACAGGCAAGTAGAAGAGCGCCAGAGCCCAAATGTAATTTTATCTAAAATGATTCCAATGCATATTAATATCACATAAATTATGTTCCATTGAGATCCCAGCAGCATTATTACTGTAATGATCCATCAATTTTGCAGCCTCAAAATATGTGAGCCTAAATCTGAGAATCCCAGGAGGGCAGAAATGTTAACACTTGCTAACTTGTTTTTATACTGGCATTTTGCTGTAAGCAAATTAGTGATGTTCACACTTTGCTGTGAATGGAAATTTAGCATATTCAATCAGTTCGTAAGTGCTTGATTCTCTTTGGATTTTTTTTAAAAAGACAAATTAGATTGACTGATAAATGGAGTACCACTGCTTCATTTTTTATTTTGTAAAAAAGCCGATTTTACACATACAAGATTTTAAAGGTTCTTTAACAAATTATGCTTAACATAGGCTGACAGTATTGATTCGTTCTTCTGTTTAACTCTTTTTCACCAGGTCTATTGATTGACAGACTTTGTATGACAGGTGGAAATAGTTCTATTGGACAACTTGAAGTCTATCAACCCAATCTATACCTTTCTGCGGATCCTAAGAAAGTACGAGAAGCAATACGGGCAGGTAAGGTAGTCGAAAGTACCAATGTGTAAAAAGTTAAGTAAGAAGCAATAAACGCCTTGTTTAGCCGCACAAGAATATAAGGGATGACCTTTCTTCAAGTATTGCTGACTTACCAACAAGTGTGTTATGTATGAAAGCAGCGCTTTGGGACGTTCTCCCGACGTGAAAGACGCTCTATAAGTCTAATTCATTGTTGTTCTCTCACAGCAGTGTTGTGTTGTCAAGTTACACTACAGAAGCAGGATGTTCAGCATCCTCTCGACTGTTTGTGTGATTTTCTTCCAGTTCAACATTAAAAGTTGTGCTTCATGTTTTCTTTGCCGAAAATGTTTGTTCAATCCTTCAATAGGTTTAATTGCTATTTTCATATTTAAGCCATGGTTGTGAGAAAATCCGTTTAAATAATTTGTCAGGATGTTGTGCTTTGTTTTATCTAAGCTATCAACCTATGCTGCATCCACGATTACACCTCTTTTCCCCTAAGCCCCCACTCCCTCCTCTTCCGCCATTCCCTCTCAATCCCTCTCTCAAAATCACATGCACTATCTGGGGCAGCAGAACTAAGTTGCTAAGGATGCAGATAATAATAGGTGCACTTGCCTTCCTGGCAGACTTCAGTACCTGGCACTCTTCGAAGGAGACAAGGAGATGGAATGATCTCGGTCTGGATGTGACCTGTTATTCTTTCTAAATTAAGTATTCTCACTTATGGTCTGCAGTGGAGTCCTCGGGGTGCACATACATCAGCAACAACACAATTATATATTTACAATCAATCAATCACGATTGAGCGAACGAGCGACCGATCGATCGATTGATCGATTGATCGATTGATCGATCGATTGATCGATCGATCCACATGTATATGGAAGTTAACCCCATGTCTGTGGATGATGTCACTCACATCGAGATAGTCACAAATAATGAGGAGAAAGGCACCCACATAGACATGCAGAAACACCATCTATATATATATATATATATATATAGATGTATATATATATATATATAGAGAGAGAGAGAGAGAGAGAGAGAAACTCAAACTCATGGAAAATCACACACCCTCACATAGGCACTCAGAATATAGAATTTGGCACTCAGGCACATCTGTCACGTACAAACCGAGAGGGAAAGAGACGGGAACATAGAGAGGGACGCACACAGTCAATCAGAAACACACAGAGACAAGGCATACAGACAATGATGTCAGGGGACCTCCGAGTCAAACCCATTTGCCACTTGCGTTGCACCGCTCACGGAGGTCCGGATAAAGTAGTCCATTTCGTTGCTGAATGGCTAAACAGCATCTGTTACCTAAAAACTGAGTGCTACTTATTGTGTAGATATGTTTTCTGACCTTCACCACAATTACATCCATAAATCCCATCCTATTATTCAAAACGAGAAGGGATTTTCTCGAAATGTCCAGGCCAACCTTTCTCTGAACGAATGGCTGTGTGGTACATTGCAAGTTGGCTGTTGTGTTCGCCTACGAAATCGAAAATTGGCTTTTCAGTTACTCCTGTGAAACATCGTGAGATTGAATAAACGTGGTATATCAAAAGCAAATATTTTTAGGAATTAGAATTTAAATTTCTTACTCGACTATATCCTGCAAGAAATGGCTGAGCTGTTTAAGTGGGACTATTTGAATGAAAATGTTACAAATTATGGGAAGTTCGAAGTAAACATTGAATAGATTGTGATTAGTTCATATACTTTAAAAAGAAATTTGAAAATATATACATTATAATGCTTGCACTTGATGTAGCGTATTATCGTGTCTTCCTGACTTCTTACTTGTTTTGTCCTTGCTGATCAGGGCAGTTTGAGTGTGGGGCAATGTTATTGAATCGCGAGCCTCATCGCCATTTGTTCCATTGTATCTCACCTCAGATGAGAAATTTGAAATAGTTCAGCAATGAGAGTATATGATTATCAAAACATTTTCAATGATAGGAGATATACATGAACAACATATTCGATTCATACAGCGCCCTCCACGCTGGTGGCATCTCTGAGCGCTTCACACACAGTCATGTAACCCGAGGCAGAGCCACGCGCAGGGGGAAAAAGGTGACAGAAGGCGCAGTCGAAAAGATCGATCTTGAGCCGAGACATGAATCTTGGAAGAGAGAGGCGAGTCGAAGGGTGTGAGGAAGCACTGAATATCTTAAAGCTCTTCACAGCTAACCTGGAGACCAAGTTGCAAACAAAATGCCACATCCAATTGTACTCAGCACAAACAGTCGTGGACTGATTGACGAATTTTGTTTTCGGAATTGCTAGACCCGAAATATGAATTCTTACTGCGAGATAACCAGAGGTGTAATGAATTAGGAATGTTGCACAATGTTTCGCCCTGTCGGGAATCAAACCCAGGTCTCTTGCTTGCGAGTTGACTGCTCCGACCACTAAGCTACAGGAATGCAGAAAACGTGGAGCTGGAAGAAATCCTCAAAGTTAGGTTGGAATTTGCGACATAAGGTGGCTCGAATATATCTCCATAGCCGTCCATAATGCAGGGCGCTAAATAAATCGAAGTTTTTGTTGTTGTTGTAGAACCGCTAAAACATCATCCAACATTGAGAGAGTAGGGATATTCGCGAACGGACAGAGTGGTCTTAGGTTTACTTGTTTACTATTCCGTTCTGTGCAAATGTCGTCCAGAGAGACAGATCAATCAATCTTGGTCGCAATTTAACATTCTTTAGACCGCAGGAAACACCTTAATGATTTTCACTCTGTATCAGGCCTTGCATTATTGCACTGTTTCCCACCGACATGAATCCTTTGATCTCCGTTATCTCAGGAATTGGATCAGCGACCATGTTCCAGACCCAGAATGACCAGGACCTTTCGGATGTACAGCTGAAGGTGGCGTTCGATGGCGATGGTGTGCTCTTCTCGAATGAGTCTGCGAAGATTTTCCAAAGAGGTGGCTTAGCTGCCTTTTTGCAAAATGAGGAGCAGAATGAAAACAATCCACTTGCAGAGGTACTGACTGAGATATTTAATATAAATCAACCTTGCACTTGATATAGCATCTTGTTGCATCGTTGAGATGTCTCAAACTGCTCCATGGAATACAGTGTCCACGTGAATTGTCTGTATATGTGGTGTTGAAAATAGCAGAATAATATTAGTGTTTGCTGCTCACGCATAACTTACACGGAATATAATAATGATAATCATCCTTGTATTTGATATAGCGCTTTTCACATCTTATCGACGTCCAAAATCGCTTTACATAATCTACTTAAAGTGAATTGACAATAAATAATTGTGAATTGCGGCTGCCAATTGCTGTTTCCAACGAACAATCGTGGATTGAAATGACCAATTTTAGTATTGTGGTTTATTTTCTTCTGAGAGATTATTATTAGGCGTGTGGAAGCTTGCCCAAGGTTTCGCCCTGACCTGTCTGGATTCGAACACAGGTTTCCGCAGCTTGGTCTTTCCATCTTGCAAGACAAGTGCTCTGTCCAGTGAGCCACAGAATCTTGAGTAATGTGTCCTTATGTAGGTATTGGGTATATACCCTCTTTTGTTAAGAGGCACATATTCCAGGCGCCAGTGGCGAAATAGTTTGTACAGTTTGTTTTCACGTATCCTCACTACTGAAGTGGGACTTCCAATTTTAAAAGTTTAAAAAAAGTTTCCTGCTTTCAGTAATCTGTGTAAGATAACAGCCAGCAAGTGTTGGCAGTCACTTGACGGTGTGTGCGTTTTTGTTCGTGAACGATCGTGTGGGTGGGTGGGTGTGGAAAAAGGGAATCACAATTTACAGAACGTGTCACTGTACCGAGATGAATAATAAGAAACCTGGCTGATTTTCTCTGATATTGCGCTGTTGCTGCCATATTGTGTTCAGCCCAGACTTCAGATTGAACTTTGTTCTTTCTGAATTTCTGCAATTCAGTTTTGAGCTAGGCAGAAGCGCAAGCATTGGAGTCGTGCAAGAGTTTGAAGAAAACTTACATTGAAATGCTGCTTCCCAGCAACTTCAGATATAACTCACTCAGTTTATTCACCAATAGGGGCCACTAAAAGTATTTTTCGAAACGCTTGTGAAACTCCAGAAGAAGTTCTATGCCAAAGGTATGGATTGTCCCATCCGGACCTACCTTGTCACATCGCGAGGTACTGGTAGCGGTGGAAATCGGGTATTGAAGACCTTTAAGCACTGGGGGCTGGAGACTGATGAAGCGTTCTTCCTTGCTGGACAAGCTAAAGGGCCATGCTTAGAAAACATACGGCCTCACATTTTCTTTGACGACCAGGAAATCTACATTACAGAGGCGTTAAAGCTGGGAACTATCGCAGCACACGTACCATGGACAACTGAATAAAAAGAGAAATTCCATAACAGAAGATTCGACTACACAGCAGTAAACATGCAACACACCGAAATACACCATACAAGTCGCATCTTCAAGATCTTTATCGCTATTGTTTAACTATCGCTTTTTGGAGAAAATATAACTATGTGACACAGTCTTAAAATCAGGGGTCAGCCTTTTCGCACTCAGTTGAGGAAAAACTGCTGCACTTCTTCACAATATTTTGGGGTCTAAAGTAAGTGGCAGCTGGAGTAGATGGATGTTAAATTGGAAGATGGTTAATCTGAAAGTAGTACATTTCATTTTGAGTCAAGGAGTGGGAAATTTTCTAGTTGTCCATAAATATACCAATCAAGACATATTATTTTAATGCAATGGGGTGTAGGGTAAAGCGGTTACAAAGGGATTTTGGAAGGAATTCTTCAGGAAATTTACCGATCAGCAAAGATATTTGTTCAATATCTTTGTTTTTGCAGAGAATGTGTAAGTGTATAGATGATTGAACTCTACTGTACTGTATCATTATAGCACGTTTTTTGCTACATTTATTTGATTAAATCCTAACGGAAGTATGTATTGATGTAAAAACTTGTTTTTAATACTTGTGTAATGCGTTTCCAGAAGATATGTAACACATTGTGAACTGTTGTGGTTTATTTCTAATTCAAATTCAATAATGCTGGCTTGTGGAACACCGTGTTTCAACAGTTTTTCTGTTGCTTTGCATCTAAGCTTATTCTTCTGATGCTACTCACTGTTTCTATCCTAAATGGCTCGTGTAAGGACGCTGAGGCACAATCCTCTGTGAACAACAACACAACTTCATTTGGAGAGTGCCATTCATTTTCGACGGACGTCCCAACGCGCTAGATAGTCAGTACGTCGGACGCGATTTGGGTCATGATCGTGGAAGGAAGGGGGATAGCCGATAGTACGGTCGAACAGGACGGTCTTGACGCGGGACTTGAAGGAAGCTGGGGAAGTGTAGATGGGGAGGGATTGCGCGACGGAATTAGAATTTTGTGGTACGAATAGATGAAGGATATCCCGCCGATTGTGGGGAGCAGTGATTGGAGGCCGTGAAGCAAGCTGGAGCAGAGAGAATGTACAGGTTGGTGGGCTTTTCGGAGGTTGCAGTGGTATGGTGTGTCACGATAGTTTCACCCTTGAACAAAAGTACCGCCAAGACCTCCAAACCAAGTGTACCACGAGGTAGACCCAGGAGAGTGTAAACTTTTAACAGCAGATCGAATGTGGCTGATTAAATTAGTAGTGTTCTCTGAGGAATCAGGGATATAGGTGCAACACTCAGTACCGATTAAGGCACAAGTGCCACCTTGTTTGGCCAATAAAAAATAAAGAGCCATTCTATTTTGGAGGGTGGTTGCCCGAATGACCACCAATTCAGCACTAAGCTGTTCCAGGGCATTTGCAGTGTCATTTGCAATTTGTTCCAATAGGGAAGATACTTTTTCACTCCTATTTGAGATCGAAGTGTACCATAGGATGGGATAAATGCAGAAGCAATCATTTCCCATGTAGAAATAGACCTACGGAACCACTGGGAAGGTAGGGAAGGTAAACGTTGCAAATCACGAACTTGTGGGATCACATAAGCCAAATAACAAGACCCAATCTAATTAAAGGGCAACCAGGGATAGGCCGTTTGACCACAAACAAAATAAGTGCCATTATAAGACAGTGCTGTGCGCAATTTGGCTGCCACGTTTCGCCCACTAATATACAGTTACTTTTCCTACTATTCTTCATCCTGCCCTGATCCTTCCCACCCTGCTCTTGTCCTACCTAACTGTACAGCGCCTTGGGATGTCCTCTCGACGTGAACGGCGCTATATAAATGGAAGTTTTTGTTTGTTTGTTTGTTGGCTCATAGGTCACCTTTCCAAATCATTAAGGTAGGGCCCGACCATCGAGTTCCACTTGTTATATTAGGCACCCTGGTAAGATTAAATATACAGAAGATAGGCCAGATATCAGTATTATCCTTGCTTACTGGCACCTTACCTATGGAAATATGGTAAGAACAAAGACTATTACCCATAAAAAGACCATGTAGTGAGGTTCGTACAAAGCAGACATGACCTAGACGTACTTCTGTACCTTTGTTTCGAGGGTAAACAAAATCGGAGGTGAATGACTTCTATTAAATAGGGGTTGATACCATCCTGTAATGTGGGTCAAATTGTACCCTGCAGACTTCCACAAGTTTGCGTCAGAGTCCCAGGTCTGTTTGGGTAGTGGCGCTACATTTTTAAATTGAGAGAGCATCCATTCAACCGTTTCTGAAAAATAAAAAGGGACTGATTCTACGGGAATGCCACTTTTTGAATGGAGAGGGATATGTGAGCATACCCAACAAGCTGATTGTCCTGTGCGGTTTGCAAAAACGTATTGCAGGTACAAATATGTATTAGTATGAACAGAAATACGGGGTGTTACACTTAATAACTGATAAAAACATACGACAAGGCAATAATATAGATTCAACATCATTCAAGAAAAGCTGCTGGCTTGACGTGAGTGGCGTGAATCCAAGTATTTTGTCTTTTAAACTTCACAGCAATATGGGTCGTCAACAGGACAAGGTATGGTTCTTCCCACCGGGGCTCCAGGCCATTATTCCTTCGAAAGACCTTCATGTAGACATGATCACCAGGAGTGTACCTGTGACAGGCGTCTTCAGTCGGTCTCTGCTGGGCAGCCACTAACTTGCGTGTGAAAAGTTCTAAAATACTTCGTTAGAGCTACACAATAAGATAGCAACGTTTCATCCATAGCATGGAGATCCATTTGTCTAGTTGTTAATGGGGCGTTAATCGGTAGTCGTAAAGGACGACCCATATCTATCTCATGAGGAGAAAGACCAGTTAATCTGTTAGGACTCGAACGCATGAGCATCAATGCAACCGGTAAGGCTTCTGACCATTTCATAACCATTAAGCGCATAATTTAGCAATCTTATTCTTCAAAATCCCATTATGTCGCTCCACTGCACCTGTAGACTGTGGATGATAGGAACAAGAAAAATGCTGTGTACACTGCAGGGCTCTAAGTAATTGCTTTATTACAACGCCGGTGAAGTGCGGTTCATTGTCACTGGATAAACGTTCTGTCACTCCAAACCTGGGGACAAAATCTTTAAGTAAAATCTTAGCCACGGCTACTTTTACTGCATCATTTTTCCGGGTAGGGTAGGCTTATACACAACGAGATAAAACATCCAAAATGAATAAAACGCAAGTAAAACTCATACATTTAGGCATGTGAACAAAATACATTTGTAAATGGATAAAGGATCCCCAAGGCTGCGTCTATCACAGACTCCGGCTGTGCTGGCTGCACAGCCGGAGTCTTACCCGCATTATACTTATTACATTTAACACACTGCGTACTAATTTTCTCAGCCAGTTTAGCAAATCCAGGCACATACCAAGATTGCTGAATAAAGCATAACATCCCCCCTTTGTCTGCGTCTGTATACGCATTGACATTCATGGGCATGCCAGGGCAACAGGATCTTTGGGGCAACCACGCGGCCGTCGTGGGATACCCAGAAACCTAACTCGAGTTGAGAGCATGCAGCAGCCTTCCAGAGAGCAACCTCTTCAGAGGGTGACTCAGCCTGGGATTGTAGGAGAGATGGCAAGGGAGAAAGATTAGACGTAGGCTAAGCAACACATAATTTTACCATAACCCATGTATTACCATGTGCAGCTGCTTTTGCGGCATTGTCAGCACGGATATTACCAAGGGAGATATTATGTGTATCGGTGGTATGGGTGGCACATTTAAACATTTTCATTGTCTATCCGTGGTAAAACACCGTCCGGGTTGTGGCACAGTCATTGGAAATTATAATTGGGAGGCTAATTGGGGAATGGGGCATTCATAATAAAAGATGCCCAATTTCCATGAGGGGTCGCACCAGATGGAGGTGGGGGTTGTATTTGTTATCCTCCACTGTGCACCTACTGTCCTCCAGCAGTATTTTGGGGTCATTCGTTAGCCCAATGACCAGGTTGTTGGCATATATAACATAAACCAGGTTTAGAATTATTATTTCCCCAATTGTTTCCCCAGCCACGACCATGACCTCGTCCACGTCCCCGGCCACGTCCCCTACCCTGACCCTGATAATTGTTGTAAGGGTTAGGGTTTGGATGGCCAAAAGGAGCATACTGGATAAGGACGCGTTCGGGCATATCTTTGAATTTTTGCTGAATTTGACGTTGACAATACTGCAGAACGTTAACAACTTCATTTATAGACTTAGTCTCATATCCTACACAAGCAGTAGGCCTCTGTCACACAAACACGTGCACGCACATACACGCACACCCGCACACACACACGCACACACACACACAGCCAACTCTCCCACACACAGCCGCACTCACACACAACCACCCAACTCACACACACAACCCCCCCCCACACAAACAGCCCCCCTCATACATACACACCCACACGTCCCACATACACAGCTCCAGCACACACCCACCGCCTCCCCACACACAGCCCCTCCACCCCACACGCGGCCCCCAACACACAGCACCCTCCAGACACACAGACCCCACCTCAGGCACACACACACCCATCCCTTACCCCTACACACACAGCACCCCTCACCCCACACACAACCCACACACACAGCCCCTCTCACACACAACCCTCCCCCAACCCTAGTCACACACACACACCTCCCACACACAGCTCCACCTTTGGCGGCCGTGCCTTCAACCACTACGCCCCGAAGCTCTGGAACTCCCTTCCTCACTCCCTTCGCCTCGTTCCCTCTCTTCCTAGTTTCAGGTCTCGGCTAAAGACCTCTCTGTTCAACCGAGCCTTCGGTCACCTTTCTCCTCCTCCTCCTGGCTCAGGCCCAGGATCTGTTGTTGTGAAGCGTCTGAGATGCTGTCTGTCTTGGGGGGCGCTATATACATCAAAGTTGTTGTTGTTTCTACAGCCTTTCATACACACACACAGAGTGAGAGAATTTGTACGAGAGAGATCTACAATCTGAGATACACTCACAGAGACAGAGATCTCTGCAAACTGAGATATGCACAGAGAGAGAAGGTGAGAGAGAAGGTGAGAGACATGTCTGCAGCCTGTGATAATCTCACACAGAGAGACACCGACAGACACTCACAAGCCTCACACACAGACAGAGAGGTGGGTTAGGGGACACATACATACCGTAAATACCCGCGTATAAGGCGCACTCGCGTATAAGGCGCACCCCCCACTTTTGACCTTTTCTTGGTGAAAAAAACCGGAAGCATTTTCGATGATATTGCTGGCAGAAGGGACGGAGGCAGGAGAGACATGTAGGTAGGGAGAGAGGCAGGCAGGCAGGAAGGGGGCCAGGGAGGGAGGGAGAGGGAGGAAAGCAGGCATGGAGGGAGGGAGAGAGGGAGGCAGGCAGCCAGGGACGGAGGGAGAGAGAGGGAAGGAGGCAGGGAGGGAGGGAAGCAGGCAGGCAGGAAGGGAGAGAGAGAGCGAGGCAGGGAGGGAGAGAGAGAGAGGGGCAGGGAGGCAGGGAGGGAGAGAGGGAGGGAGGCAGCCAGGGAGGGAAGGAGAGAGAGCGAGGGAGGGAGGGTGGGAGGGAAGCAGGCAGGCAGGGAGGGAGAGAGAGAGGGAGGGAGAGAGAGAGAGAATCAGGCAGGGAGGGAGGGAGAGAGAGAGGGAGGCAGGCAGGCAGGCAGGGAGTGAGGGAGGGAGGGAGGCAGACGAAGGAGGGAGAGAGAGGGAGAGGCATGCAGGGAAGGAGCGAGAGGCAGGCAGGGAAGGAGCGAGGCAGACGAGGGAGGGAGGGAGGAGAGGGAAGGAGGGAGGCCGACTGGGTTTGGCAGAAGGCAGGCAGCAGGCCCAGCACTGAAGTCCTTGGCGGCCGAGGCCGAAGCTCCATCACCCGCTCCACCCATCCCCCCCAACCCGCGCCGGACACAGTGTATGTTCAATAATAACTATTATATGGCTTTCATTGCAACAGTATGTATTCAAGCACTTCAGGGGATTTACTGTAAATGTATTGATTGTATATTAATAATAATAATAATAATCCTTGCATTTGATATAGCCCTTTCCACATCTTATCAACGTCCCAAAGCGCTTCACAGAATATACTGTAAAGTGAATTGACTATATATTTTTGGGCGAATTGCGGCATCCATATGCGCACAGCAGTGTCCCACACACAGTCGTGGATTGAAATGACCAATTTTATTATTGTGTTTTATTTTGGAGGGATTATTATTAGCCGTGTGGAGTAAGGAAACTTGCCCAAGGTTTCCCCCTGACCTGCCTGGATTCGAACACAGATCTCCCCAGCTTGGTCTCCCCAGCTTGCAAGACAAGTGCTCTAACCACGGAGCCACAGGAGCTCCACATATTTTGTAGGCTACCAAACAATCTGGAAGTCAATGACCAATTGTATCTGGAGAATTGTTAGCTGGGACTTCGGGTGAAATTCCATCTTTTTTTGAATAGTGAAAAGGGATCTTTAATGTCTAATACTCGTTTTAATGTTCCACTTGAAGAACAGCATCTCCAACAATATAGTGCTCCATCAGCCTGGATTCTATTAGACGTGGAGTCCTGTAGCGCAATGGTTAGAGCATTCCTTACGAGCGAGAGAACTGGGTTGGATTCCAGGCAGGGCAAAACCTTGGGCAAGTTTCCTTTCTCCACATGCCTGATAATAATCCCTCAAAAAAACATTTGGTGATGTCAATCCACGACTGTTTATGGAACACTACTGTGCGCAATTGGTTGCTGCATTTCGCCCACCCACAAATATGCAATCAATTCACGTTACAGTATATTCTGTGAAGTGCTTTGAGACATCCAGAAGACGTGTAAAATGCTATATCAAATGCAAGGATTATTATTGTTATATGCGTGTCAGTCTAAACTGTGAACCCACAGGCTTCTGACACGTAGGTGAGAGAGCTACCAGCTGTGCCATGCTGAATTCTGTAATAGTGAATCAGGGATGTTAATACTAGGATATAATGTAATAAAGATTTTAATTTTTTTGAAAGACGGCCAAGCAGTAATGGACAATAGGTAAAAAGTAATTGGTCTGTTGATTAGTTATGATTGACATAAGATGTACCGGTATTCAACTCTACAATAAGAGAATGGTCAACACCTAGACTAGTGTTGGACCATATTTACTGCATTATACTGTATGTGCTCCTCTATATCTTTTGAAATGCAGCAACTAACAGGCCATGTGAATGGTTTCACGGCACACAAGGGTGCACACTAAACTTGAAAATAATAAAATGTTTATTTTCTCATATAAAAAAGAAAAGAGGGTTTTATTCTATGATGTGCAAAACGTGTACTTTTAAGTGGTGTAATATTGAAATCTAACTCTACAGGGTGCTTAGTTGAAAAAGAACAAAGTATCGACAGTTCTTCGTCCTTTCAGCCCTTACACTTTACTTGTTGGATATTTCTAGTGACTTCTCGGGGCTATGTTGGGCTACATCACCTGTTTTATCTCTCTCCAAGATCCACAGTCTAGGCAACTGCAACATCCATCTTTACAACGTGCAGTCAGTGGATTTAATTAATGACCAGGGAGGGAGGCAGGCAGGGACGGAGGGAGGCAGGCAGGCATGGAGGGAGAGAGGGAGATAGGCAGGCAGGGAGGGAGGGAGAGAGGCAGGGAGGGAGATAGGCGGGCAGGGAGGGAGGGAGGCAGGCAGAGAGAGAGAGAGGCAGGCAGGCAGGGGGAGAGAGAGAAACAGAGAGGCAGGCAGGCAGGGAGAGGGAGAGAGAGAGGCAGGCAGGGAGGGAGGGAGGGAGGCAGGTAGGGAGGGAGGGAGAGAGGGAGGGAGGGAGGCAGGTAGAGAGGGAGAGAGAGAGAGGCAGGCAGGGAGAGAGAGAGAGAGAGAAAGAGGCAGGCAGGCATAGAGAGAGAGAGAGGCAGGCAGGGAGAGAGAGAGAGAGAGAGAGAGAGGCAGGCAGGTAGAGAGAGAGATAGAGAGGCAGGCAGGGAGAGAGAGAGAGGCAGGCAGGCAGGCAGAGAGAGGCAGGCAGGCATGGAGAGAGAGAGAGGCAGGCAGGCATGGAGAGAGAGAAAGAGAGAGGCAGGCAGCGAGCGAGAGAGAGAGAGGCAGGCAGGGAGGGAGAGAGAGAGAGAGAGAGGCAGGCAGGCAGGAGTGACAGAGAGAGAGCGAGGCAGGCAGGCAGAGAGAGAGAGGCAGGCAGGCAGGGAGAGAGAGAGGGAGGCAGAGAGAGAGAGAGAGAGAGAGGCAGGCAGGCATGGAGATAGAGAAAGAGAGAGGCAGGCAGAGAGCGAGAGAGAGAGAGGCAGGCAGAGAGAGAGAGGCAGGCAGAGAGAGAGGGGCAGGCAGGGAGAGAGAGAGAGAGGCAGGCAGGGAGAGAGAGAGAGAGGCAGGCAGGAGTGACAGAGAGAGAGAGAGGCAGGCAGAGAGAGAGAGAGGCAGGCAGGGAGAGAGAGAGGGAGGCAGAGAGAGAGAGAGAGTGAGAAAGGCAGGCAGGGAGAGAGAGAGAGAGAGAGAGAGGCAGGCAAACACGGAGAGAGAGAGAGAGAGAGGCAGGGAGGCAGACTAGGTTTGGCAGAAGGCAGGCAGCAGGCACAGCACTGAAGGCCGCTGCCCGGGCGGCAGCGGACTTCGGACTCTGTCACTCCTGCCGAGGCCGAAGTCCCGTCACCCGCTCCCCCCAACCCCTGCCGGACACTGACCATACCCCGGCTGACAGCGCGCCGGCCGCCCCTCCTGTTTACTGTATTTCCAAGGCTAAAAGTTTATTGTACCTGCGTATAGGGCGCACCCCCAACTTTCGAGATCTTCCGACGTGGGAAAAAAAAAGTGCGCCTTATACGCGGGTATTTATGGTACAGATGGAGATGTAAGGAGGCACACATATCCGCTCACACGCCTCAGTCTCTGTTGATCCAGGACAGAGTGTGTCTGTCCTGGGAGAGAGAGTGCAGGATAGCACCTGCACTCTCTCCACCTCGCCTGGCGATAGATGATATTTAATCTAATATTTTATCTAACAGTGATATTAGATATATAGTGATATTTTTTCACACGAACCTCCCGCTCCCGAGATTAGAGATCTTCGGGCTGGAACGATCGCGGGCACAGAGCTTTCTCGCTATGCACCGCTCAGCCCACCAGCTGGAGCGGCTTCCATCGCTGCCGGTTCTTCCTCTATGGGCAGTCGGCCAACGAATACCATCTTTTTGGATGACGGGGAGTGTCACGGAGGGAATGGCGTCCACTCGCTCTCGGCGCTTCCTCCCGCTGTGCGAATAGTGGCCCCTCGACAGGACCTAGGAAGGCCGCGACCTCGGCACTTTCCTCAGGTAGCGGGTGGCGCACGTCTTCCGCGAGGGGGAGAGCGAGGGGGAGATCACCCAGGTGCTGCAAGCGACGGATCATCTCGTCGCGGGAGATCCAGACGGTGATCGGGCTGCTGCTGCTGCTGCTGTGCGATCCGGCCAGACACACCGTGTCCGAGGTGCCAGGGCCATCACCGAGTCCCCGGGTTCATCGACTGAGGAGCCGGTCGGTTTTGGGTCCTGATACCACACTGGGACCTTTTTTTTCCCGCCATCTCGGGGATCGTCGAGGACGGGGAGTGGTTGCTGGACGATTGTTGGACGATTGTTGGTGGTTGTTTGTTGCTGTTTTTGTTGTTAATATTATTGCTTTTGTTGTTTATTATTGTTGATTGATTCCTCCACCCCTGCCCCCATCTTCTTCTTCCCTCACTCCCTTTCCCCACTTTCTCACCTCCCTTTTGCCCTCCCTCTTCCCTCTTCCTGATCTTGCCCCCACCCATCTTTCCCTCCCTCTCTTCCTTACCCCCCTTTCTCCCCCCTCTTCCTCCCTAACCCTAACCCATCCCACCTTTCCCTCCCTCTCCCCCCTTACCCTCTTCTCCCCCTTTCTCCCCTGGCCCCATTTTCGCGATTGTTTGTGGGGACACTGCTGTGCACAATTTGGCTGCCGCGTTTCGCCCACAAGTATACAGTCGACATTCCTGCTTTTCTTCCCCCTGCCTCGACCCCTCCCCTTTTGCTTCTTTACCCTCTTTTGCCCCTAGTCCCACTTCCATGACTGATTGTGGGACACTGCTGTCCGCAATTTGGCTGCCGCGTTTCGCCCACTAATATACAGTTACTTTTCCTACTATTCTTCATCCTGCCCTGATCCTTCCAGGCCCGTACGCAGGGGGGGTGCGACGGGCGCGTACGCATCCCCCCACATTATAAAAGGTCCACATTTTCCGGGGTAGAGAATTGTATTTTTTTATCAAATTTGAATACCAAGTAAAGTAAATTTATTGAGCAGTTGTGCAACAATCGGTTCTTCAAAACTATGTATAAATTATAAACACGCATCTTTGAATGATTTAGTATTAATATAACATTATCGAGTCGCACACCAGAATCGGCGTCTACCCAAAACATACCGCGTCGATAGACAAGTCAATGACGCGGCGAGTCTGTGACTCGTGACTGGATAAACATTGGCGCGCGCTAAGACTCAAATCCTCGTTTGGAAATCATCCCGTAAACAGCCACAAGGGACAGCACCAATTCTGGAAGTTAAAATCATCTTTTCATCTGATCACTGTAAGTAAAAATAGCTCAAGTTTTGAGAGGTGTGACTGTAATGCTAGCAAACAATGACAACATGTTTACAAGCTTCTGAGAAACTAAAGCTTTTGAGAACCCAACAAAAAAGTTATATGCTGGAGTATCTTTAAAAAAGATACTCATGGACGTAGACCTATGCTTTAGCGCCTATGTCTACGTGGTGTGTCAATTGGAAATCATCCCGTATACAGT
The DNA here is from genome assembly GCA_035084275.1 of Hydrolagus colliei. Classification (NCBI taxonomy): domain Eukaryota; kingdom Metazoa; phylum Chordata; class Chondrichthyes; order Chimaeriformes; family Chimaeridae; genus Hydrolagus; species Hydrolagus colliei. The sequence continues at coordinate 68,608 of JAYJKW010000262.1, read as the reverse complement.
CACTACATAAAAAGGTAGCACCACTTTGTGGAAGCTGAAATCCTATTTTAATCTGATAAGTGTAAGTAAAAATGACCTACGTTTTGATAGGCGTGTTTCTGAAATATCATTTTTCTTGTTTTGTCTTGATTATCACATTTGATTTATATTATTAAAAATGTATTCCTGTAATTAAAAATTGCTTTTAGAGACGTCCACTGGCATGCAAAAAAATATTACCGCAAAGGTAAACAGTGCTAATATGTGACTTTATTTCACATTCAATTTTGTACCCAGAGTGAAGCTATTTTTAACCAGATTAAACTTCATATCATGTTCAACTTTTTTTAAATTGTTTCCTCGGGGCCATTTTTACATTTTTACCACTTGCGGCCTCTTTACCAGATGAGGGTCTTATTTACCGGAGCAATTTTACCTACATTCCAAAAACATCAATGTCGCACGAATTTGGCCTAAAAATAGTTTCACCATCATCTGATCGAGCGAACTCGGGCATTGACAACCACACTTCTCCACTGATCCCTTCTCTCCATGCAGCCTGACAACTCCCGCCTGCCAATACCCCAATCGCGCTCCAGATTATCGATGTAGGTTAGGGCCGGTCTACCTCGTGTTCTGTGACCGTGCAATGGTTCCCATAGGATAGTAGGACTATGGACAGTTTCCTCCCGGCTTCTCCAGCTATGTCCGCTAAACCTAAGATGCCTCAGCAGTAATGTCTGTGATACCAGTGTGGTAGTGTACCATACAGCTCACTATTTGTCAGATGCTGTCGCCAGTAAATGATCAGGGCGTCTCTTAAAAGCCTGGTATATACCTCATGAGTCACCTAATCTCCCGGTCAAGGTTTGCGTAAGTGTCCAGCATTCTGCTCCATATAGGAGTACACTTTCAATAGCAGCTCAACAAAATCCTAGCTTTAGATCTCGGGTCATTTTAAATAGTTTAATGAAATGAAAATAAATGTCATAAGCCATGTAGTTCCCTTTTCATTTAAATTATCTACATACATAGGCAAACGTTTGTGGAATTGATGAAGAACATATGTTTTTCCTCAATTTTTTTTGTTAGAAGTCATCATAAATAAATAGTACCTAGACTACGTTATGGGTCGCAAAGAGCAAAATGAACGGAAACGCAAAGCAGCTGCAAAACAGTGCAAGCCCCTAGACCAGTGGATGGTCAAAAAAAGGCTTAGTTCGACTGATGATCAAGAGCCAGCTAAGGAATCGCAAGAAATACAGGATGAGATGTGAGTTAGTAAACCAAGCTGTTCCAGTGACCAGGAAGTTGCCGAGCCCCTTATAATTATACAACATTGGTCTACTCATTTCGTTAATGATATCGGAAATATCATAAATGCTACTCTGAGCCCTGAGGAGTTGACCAATGCAATTGAAAAACTTGATGTTGCATCTAAATACCATCTCTTGACAAGCCACTTCATCCCATCTGAAGATTACATTTTCCCGTCACGGTTCCTTCACCATTGTCAGCGCCAGGTCAAGATGAGATACTTGCGAGATTATAAATGGATGGTCTACAGTCCTTCATTAGATGCTGCCTTTTGCATTCACTGTGCACTGATGGTCCAAACAAGTGAGAGGAAACGGATGGGGGCATTTGTTAATACACCCTTTACCATGTTCTACAAACTACACGAGAAGGCGAAGGAACATGAACGAAATGGTTACCACGTAAATTCTATGATTAGATCGGCATCAATGCGCGACTCTATTGCGAATCCACAACATAAGATAGACATTCGTTTGGTGGATGAAAAGAAGAAAAACATTGAAAGAAATCGACATATCATAAGAACAGTTGCCGAAGCTGTATTATTCTGTGGACGTCAGTGCATTGCACTTACAGGAGATAATGAAAGAGTCGTGGAAAGTAACACCGTTACGAGTGACGGCACACATTATACAAAGGTAATCCGGGAAACTTTCTGGCAGCCCTACAGATGATTGCGAAGCATGACGAGGTTCTTCGACATCACCTTGCTAGTATTGGGCTCGCAAATAGGAATTCTAAATATACCTCACCTGGAATAAAGAACGATATCATCACAATCATCGGCCATGATATAATCCGCAGTGATTTGATTGTTGAAATCAAAGCTGCTCGATGGTTTACTGTATTTGCTGATGAGGTAAATAGCAGCAACAAAGAGGAGCTCGCCCTTTGTTTCCGTTTCGTTGACAGAAGAGATATCAGGGAGGAATTCCTGTCTTTTCTTAAATTGCCAAGGATCACCGGTGAAGTCATCGCCAGTACCATCTTGGAGTTTCTAATGATGACGGGACTTGATGCTACTAACATCCGTGGACAAGGCTATGACGGAGCTGCAAACATGTCAAGCGATAATGTTGGTGTTCAGCGACGATTAAAACAGCAGTCACTAAAAGCTGTATACGTTCATTGTAGTGGTCATTGACTAAACTTGTTAATAGCGCATTCATGCTCCCTCCCCCGCACAAGAAACACAATTGACAAGCTAAAGGCTGTTGGTTCTTCCTGGCAAGCCCAAAGCGCAATGGTCTCCTGCAATCGATTATTAGAAAGGCTTTGCCAGAGCTAACAAAACATCGAAAGGGGCTTCTTGATTTGTGCAAGACACGATGGGCTGCCAGACACGAGGCATATACTCATTTCTATCAGGCATATATCTACATCATTACAGCATTGGAGAATATTGCTCATGGTGCCAACGTCGAATCATGTGGCATAGATTTTAGGGAAGCTAGTTGGGATCCAAAGAGTCGCTGTGATGCAGCATCTCTATTGGCAAGTCTCACTTCCTTCGACTTCATTGTGACATTTCTTACGATCTATCACTTCTTGTCACATCTCGCTGGCATAACAGTAAAATTGCAAGGGAAGACTGTAGACATCATCAATGCTTACAATGAGATCTCAACCGTGAAAGCAGTATACAAAGCGCTCTGCGATGATGTAGAAGTCGAATTTTCAAGAACGTATAAGCAAGCTGTTAGAATGGCTAATGCTGTCAACGTCATGCCATCCATGCCACGGACTGTTGGTCGGCAGACCATGCGTAGTAACGTGCCTGCAGCTACACCTGAGGAGCATTATCGTCGAAACGTTGCGATTCCATTCCTAAGCCACATCCATTCTGAGCTTGACTCACAGTTTTCCGATTTATCGGTGCTTTCATCAAGGCTATTGGGATTAGTCCCGTTATGTAGGGATGATATACCATCACTCTAAGAGGTAGTTGAAGTATACGCTGAAGTAATGCACTCACCGGAAGTATTCCCACAAGAATTATTCAGATGGAAACACAGATTCCTACCATATCCTCTGACCAACGTCCATCCACGGCAGCAGCAGCAATGATGGAGTGTGATGATGACATATTCCCTGATATCTCTGTGCTTCTAAGATTGTGTTGCACTATTCCTGCGTTGCGAATGTGAACGAAGTGCAAGTGCTTTACGCAGATTACACACCTACCTATGAGCAAGCATGACGCAAGAACGACTTTCAGCACTCGCGTTAATGCACATTCATTATAAGATGGAAATCGATATTGGTAGAATGGTTGACGTATTCGCTTCAAAGCAAACAAGGCGTCTCGAATATGCAACGCTATTAAATAATTAATTTCCCCTCCCTTATTTTTTCAAGTATTTTTTCTTCACATCAGTATTGCTTGATGGGTCACTTCCTTTAATTGTGATTCTAAATAAATAAATAAAAACTAACTACACTATTGCTCACAGTTCAACGATATTTTCAGGATAATGCTGATAACAGGCTTGTAACACGTGTGAATTAACTGTTTTACACTGATTTTCAGTTTCTGTATATTTTCTTGTCTTTTATAAAATTTGCTTTGCTGGAATATCTGAGCACATCATTCATACTTTACTCTTACATTATTGTTCATTACAGTCCGAAAGAGTCTTCGGATAACAATAAGATATGTATTTGTGCTCAAGTAACACAATATATGTATTCAGTTAAAGCATGGAAATATTGAGAATACCTCCATGATGTAAAGAAAAATGTTGCAGAACAACTTATTAATTACTGTCAATCCGTAGTTTATGATCATTTTCTCTTATATGCATAAATTAATGAAGCATTCGTCATTGTACTGTTTTAATTGGATTGTAATTTACTTTATCGTTCACATTCCTTTCATCATCGTGTCAACAATCGTGTTTGCTTTTATCGGCGAACACATTCGACCTCCCCAAAAGATTTAGACACGGACTACCTGGGAAAATAAAAACACTGAATAAATCATGATGCTCTTAAACACCAAGGACATGAAACATTTACCGTTCATATTGGATCTTCTAAACCGAGTAAATAAGACCTCAAACTGTGTAAAATGTCGGAGCCTCGAGGGGGCTTCGGGGGCAGCCCCCAAGCCCCCGGCCATTGTTGGTCCCATCACTAGCAATTCGCACCGCCCCATTAAAAATCCTGCGTACGGGCCTGCACATAGACCCACACACGCTCACACATACAGCCATAGACACACACACAGACACAGTCAAGCTTCTAATAATAATCCTCAGGAAAATAATAACAATGTTGTCACTTCAATCACAACTGTTATTATGATTTATTATGATATTTCTCTAAGTGTCTCTGTGAGTGTCTGCCTGTATCACTCCCTCTTTGTGTGTGTGTATCCCTCCCTCAATCACTCCACCCACCTCACCCCTTGCTTCCTTCACAACACATAACAAGACATGGCGTATTCAACGGCGCATTTGATCACCTGCTTCCCCTGCAATCGCTCTCCCCTGTCCTCACTCCTGACCCACCAACCCCCCCCCCCCCCCCCCCCCACCCCCTACCACCAGCTCAACTCCAAAATATTGCTCCTCCAGCGCCTTGGGACGTCCTATCGATGTGAAGCGCGCTATACACATTTAATGTTGTGGTTGGGATGTGCGCCAGAATGCTGCCCTCATGATCGGCTCTGTGTAAATGTAAGTTGTTGTAGTTGATGGCAGCTCAGCTGGTTCATCAGCACGGCCTGGGTGGGCAGCCCAGTCACACGGGGGACGGGGGGGGCAGGCAACCCTCCCACTCAGCTCCTGTTAATCTTGCAGCCAACGACCTAACTCACAGGCGAGTGAGTAGGTGTGAGTGTGAGGGGAGGGTTGATGGGGATGGACTGACTGATGGGTTACTGGCCGGGGAGGCTCGTTGGTTGGTGTGAGTTAATGAGGTGGCTGGTGATGGAGACTGACTGACTGACCCTCACGTTGCCCTCTGGTGTGGAGCCTGTAGCTCAGGGGTGACAGCCCTCGCCTGGCGAGCCGCAGACCCGGGTTCCATTCCCGTCCTCACCTCGAGCCGAGTCTCCTCCTCCACCCGCCTGACAAACACAACAACAACAACAGCAATAATAATATGGCCGCCCCCCCACCCGCTGTTTGTGGGGGAGGCTGCCGGGCGCCATCGGCTGCCGCGTTTCACCCACAAAACACACAGTCACTTCACCGGACATTGAGTCCCGTGAGGAAATTCCAGGTGAGGAGAGGACGGGACAAAAAGCCCGGAAAATGGCAGATTATTATCCCTGTTATTGTGGCTCTCACTGCGTCTCTCTCTCTCTCTGTGTTTCTCTCAGTCGCTCTCCCACAAAACACACAGTCACTACACTGTGACCCTCCAACACAGTCACTACACCGTGACCCCCCTAAACACACAGTCACTACACTGTGACCCACCTAAACACAGTCACTACACTGTGACCCCCCTAAACACATTCACTACACTGTGACTCACCTAAACACACAGTCACTACATTGTGACACCCCGTAAACATACAGTCACTACACTGTGACCCTCACACACAGTCATTACACTGTGACCCCCCCCCCCCTAAACACAGTCTCTACATTGTGACCCCCTAAACACACAGTCACTACACTGTGACACTCACACAGCCATTAAACTGTGCCCCCCCCTAAACACACAATCTCTACACTGTGACCCCCTAAACACACAGTCACTACACTTTGACCCCCCTAAACACACAGTCACTACACTGTGACCCCCCCTGAACACAGTCACTACACTGTGACCCATCCAAACACAGTCACTACACTTTGACCACCCTAAACACACAGTCACTACATTGTGACACCCCGTAAACACACAGTCACTACACTGTGACCCTCACACACAGTCATTACACTGTGACCCTCCCCTAAACACACAGTCACTACACCTTGACCCTTACATACAGTCATTAAACTGTGACCCCCCCCCTAAACACACAATCTCTACACTATGACACCCTAAACACACAGTCACTACACTGTGACCCTCACACACAGTCACTACACTTTGACCCCCCTAAACACACAGTCACTACACTGTGACCCCCCTAAACACACAGTCACTATACTGTGAACGCCCCTAAACACACAGTCACTACACTGTGACCCCCCTAACCACACAATCACAACACTGTGACCCTCACACACAGTCATTACACTGTGACCCCCCCCCTAAACACAGTCTCTACATTGTGACCCCCTAAACACACAGTCACTACACTGTGACACTCACACAGTCATTAAACTGACCCCCCCTAAACACACAATCTCTACACTGTGACCCCCTAAACACACAGTCACTACACTGTGACCCTCACACACAGTCACTACACTGTGACCCTCACACACAGTCACTACACTTTGACCCCCCTAAACACAGTCACTACACTGTGACCCCCCTGAACACAGTCACTACACTGTGACCCACCCAAACACAGTCACTACACTGTGACCCACCCAAACACAGTCACTATACTGTGACCACCCTAAACACACAGTCACTACATTGTGACACCCCGTAAACACACAGTTTACGTGTGTGACTGTGTGTGACCCTCACACACAGTCATTACACTGTGACCCTCCCCTAAACACACAGTCACTACACCTTGACCCTCACACACAGTCACTACACTTTGATCCCCCTAAACACACAATCTCTACACTATGACCCCCTAAACACACAGTCACTACACTGTGACCCTCACACACAGTCACTACACTTTGACCCCTCTAAACACACAGTCACTACACTGTGACCCCCCTAAACACACCGTCACTATACTGTGAAAGCCCCTAAACACACAGTCACTACACTGTGACCCTCCTGCACAGTCACTAAACCGTGACTCCCTTAAACACACAGTCACTACACTGTGACCCTCCTAAGCACAGTCACTACACTGTGACCCTCACACAGTCACTACACTGTGATCCCCCTAAACACACAGTCACTACACTGTGATCCCCCTAAACACACAGTCACTACACTTGACAGTGAGCGAGCGTTCCCGGTGCGTGTCCCGGAACTGGCTTTGAGGCGCCAGACGCCAGCGTCACTAATGTCGTTGTTATTATATTATTATTCAATGTGAAGCCTCTGTGACCTCAGGGACTTTCGGCTGCAAAATTAAACAGCCGTTGGCTGCGCGCGCAGCTCCAACCGTCGCCTCCCCCGAGCGCTGGCAGTTTGGCGCTTTTCAAATTGGGCTAAAATGGGCGGAGCCGCGGGATGGGGCGGGGTCACTGAACTGAAAAGAGAACTGGAATGTTCATCTCTGTACACAATGCACAGACCGAGGTGTCGCCGTGAAGCCGCCATATCACGTAGTCCTCGAACACAATACACAGTTTTATAAGGGGTGGGGGGAGACGGGGAGGAGGGGGTGGGGGGAGAGAGACAGGGGGAGAAGGGAGAGAGAGTTAATGTGATAATATATCACATTAATCTCCTCCGGAGATAGGCCAACACCTGAGCCAGATCCACATTCTCCCCCCTCCCCCTCGCTCCCGCTCTCCCCGTCACACTCTCTACCCTGTCACACTCTCGCCCTGTCACACTCTCTCCCCTGTCACACTCTCTCTCCCCTGTCCCTGTCTAGCTCCCTCTCTCCCCTGTCACACACTCTCCCTGTCACACTCTCTCCCTGCAAGGCCGTACGCAGGGGGGGTGCGACGGGTGCGTACGCACCCCCCCAAATTATAAAAGGTCCACATTTTCCGGGGTAGATAATTGTATTTTTTACCAAATTTAAATACCAAGTAAATTTATTGAACATTTGTGCAACAATCAGTTCTTCAAAACTATGTATAAATTATAAACACACATCTTTGAATGATTTAGTATTAATATAAAATTATCGAGTCGCGCACCAGATTCGGCGTCTACCCAAAACATACCGCGTCGATAGACCAGTCCATGACGCGGCGAGTCTGTGACTCGTGATTGGATAAACACAGGCGCCAAGACTCAAATCCTCGTTTGGAAATCATCCCGTAAACAGCCACAAGGGACAGCACCGCTACTGGAAGCTAAAATCATCTTTTCATCTGATCACCGTAAGTAAAAATTACTCAAGTTTTGAGAGGTGTGACTGTAATGCTAGCAAACAATGACAACATATTTACAAGCTTCTGAGAAATTAAAGCTTTTGAGAACCCAACAAAAAAGTTATATGTGTCTGGACGGGAATGCCAATCTTTAAAAAAAATACTCATGGACGTAGGCATAGGCTTTAGCGCCTATTCTACGTGGTGTGTCAATCGGAAATCATCCCGTATACAGTCACTACATAAAAAGGTAGCACCACTTTGTGGAAGCTGAAATCGTATTTTAATCTGATAATGTTAGCAATTGATAATAGTGCCTTAGTACATTGTCGAGACAGCTCAGAGCGCTTCACAGAACGTACTGTAAAGTGGCCAGTTTTTGCCCAGGATTGTCCCACAAACACCGATGGAGTGAGTCACCGATTTTATTTGGGGGCGTTTGTTGGCCAGGACAACAGGAGAGAGACTTCCCTCCGCTTTTCGAGTAGTGTCAGAGGATCTTTTCACATCCATCTAAACAGACGGATCAGACCTCGGTTCAGCATCTCAACCAAAAGAACAGCCTCTAACAAAGGGACACCCCCCCCCCCCCCCCCACAGCACCACATTGAAGTGTCAGCTTTCTCTGTGTGATACCGAGTGCCGACGTGGGGTTTGAACCCACAACTTTCTGACTCAGAGGCCAGAGTGCTATTCACTGTGCCAGGCGACTCGCCAGGTGATGCTGCTGTCTTCTATCACCTGTGGGAAACTTTCTTTCCCTCCTACTCAGTGCCTCTGAATCTGAAGACATTCCCAAGGTCGAGGTTGCATATCTGACTGATTGACAACTGAGATTTATTTTCAGGGTTTGTGGGCAGTGTCACGTAATTGGCTATAACTTAAAGGATTGTTAACCTGCACCTGTTAGAGTTGAGGTCCCCAGAACTGCTGCCTCACACCAGCGGGATATAAAGGACAGGTGCAGTCGAGTCTGCAAAGCAACAGCTCTTCCTACACAAATCTCTTCAACGTGACTCCTCTGAAAGTCACTCTTTCTCTCTTTGAATAATAATATAATCCGTGCATTTCATGTAGCGAGGTAGGTTAGGGTCGGTCTACCTCGTGTTCTGTGACCGTGCAATGGTTCCAATAGGAAAGTAGGACTATGGACAGTTTCCTCCCGGCTTCTCCAGCTATGTCCGCTAAACCTAAGACGCCTCTGCGGTAATGTCTGTGATACCAGTGTGGTAGTGTACCATATAGCTCACTATTTGTCAGATGCTGTCGCCAGTAAACGTTCAGGGTGTCTCTTAGAAGCCTGGTATATACCTCACGAGTCACCTAATCTCCTGGGTTTGCCTAAGTGTCCAGCATTCTGCTCCGTATAGGAGCGACTTTCAGCCCTCGCGTTAATGCACATTCATTATAATATGGAAATCGATATTGGTAGAGCGGTTGACGTATTGGCTTCAAAGCGACCGAGGCGTCTCGAATACGGAACGCTATTAAATAATTAATTTCCCCTCCCTTATTTTTTCAAGTATTTTTTCGTCAGATCAGTATTGCTTGATGGGTCACTGCCTTTAATTTTGATTCTAAATAAATAAAAACGAACTACACTATTGCTCACAGTTCAACGATATTTTCAGGATAATGCTGATAACAGGCTTGTAACACGTGTGAATTAACTGTTTGACACTGATTTTCAGTTTCTGTATATTTTCTTGTCTTTTATAAAATTTGCTTTGCTGGAATATCTGAGCACAATATTCATACTTTACTCTTACATTATTGTTCATTACAGTACGAAAGAAATTTAGTCTTAGGATAACAATGCAGAACAACTTATTAATTACCGTCAATCTGTAGTTTATGGTCATTTTCTCTATACGCATACATTTATCAAGCATTCGTCATTGTACTGTGTTAATTGGATTATAATTTACTTTATCGTTCGCATTCCTTACATCATCGAGTCAACAATCGTGTTTGCTTTTATCGGCGAACACATTCTACCTTCCCAATTAGACACGGACTACCGGGGAAAATAATAACACTGAATAAATAATGATGCTCTTAAACACCAAGGGCATAAATACCGTTCATATTGGATCTTCTGAACCGATTAAATAAGACCTCAAACTGTGTAAAACGTCGGAGCCTCGAGGGGGCCTCGGGGGCAGCCCCCAAGCCGCCGGCCATTGTTGGTCCCATCACTAGCAATTCGCACCCCCCCAAAAAAAATCCTGCGTACGGCCCTGCCCTGTCACACTCTCCCCTGTCACATTCTCTCCCCGTCACTCTATCTCCTCTGTCCCTCTCTCTCCCCTGTCACTCTCTCCCCTGTCACATGCTCTCTCTCCCTCTCTCCCGTCAGACTCTCTCCCCTGTCACACGCTCTCTCTCCCTCTCTCCCCTGTCCCTCTCCCTCCCCTGTCACACTCTCTCCCCTGTCACACGCTCTCTCTCCCTCTCTCCCCTGTATCTCTCTCCCCTGTCACACTCCTGTGAGTTGGTTACTGTGGCTTCGTCTATAATGTTTGTGTCGCCCACAAAACGCGGCGAAATCAAACGCAGACTTCACAATTCTTATTATTGTGATTATTGTACACAGAGTTTGTCTGTTTATACACAGATGGTTTGATCACCTGAGACACCGATAGTCGCCAAATCAAACGCTTTGTTCTTATTCTTAATGCAGACAGACAGACAGACAGTCAGTCAGACAGACAGACAGACAGACAGAAACATAGTGAGAAAGACAGAGGGACAGAGAGAGAGTAAGACAGACAGGCAAAGAGGAGCCAAGGCCAGGGAGAGATTTAAAGAGACGTAAGACATATTATTAAACGTAATCTTTATTATTATAATCCAGACATGAAAGGCACTCTAACAATGTACTTTTGTTGTTCATTATTTGCTATTCTATGCTCATCTATTTATATACAGATGATTCGATTATTTGAGATGTGTAACAGTCGCAAAATCAAATGCTTTATTCTTATTTTTCTTTTTATTCTATATTCACTTCCCATTTCAGCCGATCAGGTGAAACCTGAAGAGAAGCACAGATTCCCCCCCTCTAACCCTCCCCCCCCCCCCCCCCCCCAGACTGGTGGGAATCACAGTGAAACACAGTTTCCCGGCTCAGGATTTCCCTCCACATTAAACTGTCTCCCGGCAGATTCTCAGCGGTTCAGAGTTTTTCCCGCCGTCATTCAAACAGGGACAGAAGTAAGGATAGAGTTTCTCAGTGAAGGTTTGGGTGAAAGTGTGGAGGTGAGCCATGTTGTCAGCGTTGTAAAATATCACCTGTCCCCCCTCATAGTCCAGGTAAACTCCCAGCTTCCCGGGTCTCTCTCTCTCTCTCAGGGGCAGGCGGGTGGGAGGGGAGGTCAGAGCTGAATATTCATCCCTGTTTCTCAGCCTCACAGCCCAGTATCCATTGCCTGGTGACGCTGTGATTTTCCCTTTCCTGCTGACAGACTCTCTGGCCAATCCCACAGCCCAATGTGTCTTGTTGGCCACCTGCACCTCCCAGTAATGTCTCCCTGATGTGAAGCCCTCAGACCCCAGGACACAGGCACCGGTATCAAACCTCTTCGGGGAGTGTGGCAGCTGCTGCCGTTTGTCTCCGTCTCTCACACTGGTCAGGTCCTCAGACAGGATGAGCCAGGGATTGGCTGTGTCAGGATCCAGAGTCAGAGAGGCCGGAGCTGAGAGAGAGAGAGAGAGAGAGAGAAACAACACACAGTGGGAGTGAGTGAGGGCAAGGCTGGGAATTCAGACGGTTTGTAAACACAACTAGACCTGGGAACAGCTTCCAGCTCAAAGGGACAGAGTCTCTGCGGTGGGGGGGGGGGGGGGGGGGTGGGGATGGAGTTGATGAGTATGTTTCTGAGGAGTATATATGAGGGTGCATTCGTGAAGTTATGTGTATGAGAGGTTTGTGTCTTTTGAGTGGGTGTGAGTCAGTGTGTGAAGGTGCAGAATGTATGTGTGGGACCCGAGTGTGAGAGTGAGATGTATGTGTGCCGGTGCATGTGGGGGCATGTGAGTGAGAACGTGTGAGTTCAGGAGGCTGTGCGCTTTGAGTGGGTGCGTGATTGAGTGTGTGAGGGTGTGTGTGACTGTGTGAGAAGCTGCTTGTGTTTTCATTAGGTATGTAAGGATCATGTGTGTTAAAACTGTGTGCGGCAATGAGTGACTGAGTGTCAGGCGGCTGCTTGTGTGCTGGATATGCTGGGGACTATGTGAAAGCCGGTCTATGCCAGGGGCAGTGAGTGCGCTGCTTTACGTTGGGGACTGTGTGTGTGCTGGGGTATATTGGGGACTGTGTGAGAGTCTGTCTATACTGGGGACTGCATGTGTGCTGATGGCTGTGTGGGCTGGGTGATGTGTGCACGCTGGGGGCTGTGTGCGTTTGCTGGGCTATGCTAGAGGCTCTATTTGTGCTGGGCTATACATACTAGGCTGTGTGTATTGGTCTTTCCTGGTGGCTGTGTCTGTGCTGTGCTGGGGGCTGTGTGATCAGTGTGAGAACGGGAGATGTTTGTTTTACATCACAGTCACTACAGTAAGCCACAAGCCAACTGTATACAATCTGGGGACTGTGTGACTGCTGTAGCTGTGTGTGTGTTGGGCTGTACTGGGGGCCCTGTGTGTGCTGGGCTGTGCTGGAGGCTGTGGGATCAGGGTGAGTATGACAGATATTTACCTGGGCTGATGCTCTCTATGATCTCTCTCCAGACCATGTTCTTCAACGGCCATTTGAACATTCCCACAGGCAGATCACCCTCACACACTGACAGTTTAATCTCCCGATCACTGATCCTGAAATACGAAACATTCACAATATAAAGTGAATGTACACATTACTTCTCTATTAAATTCTAGGATATTTAGTAAATAAACGTTTCATACCTTCTCTTCCGGGCAGTTTGTTCCTAAATAAATCAAACACAGACACAGGGAGTCACACTGAGACCATACACTGTAAACTCAGAAACATAATAGATTTCCACATCACACAGGTTACTATAATTAGTATTAATGATAATAATCCTTGCATTTGATCACGTCTTCAAGTCGGTGTCTCAAAGCGCTTCACAGAATATACTTTAGAGAGAATTGACTGTATATTTGTGGGCGAAATGCCTTAGATATTGCATACAGCAATGTCTCCACAAATATGCCTGCTTTGAAATGACCAATTTTTAAAACATATTTGTGAATTTGCTTGATCAATATTGCCTTGAATGATGATAAAGTTTGGATATCAACAGCAAAGTGGACAAAGAAAAGTGGGAAATGTTTGGAAACACATCTTACAAATAGAAACATATGCTAGAATATACCAAATAATGAATTAAATGACCTGTCTAACAGTCGGACTATTATTTTCTGCTACTTACTCTCTGTAACTTTTACTGAACTAAAAAATAATGTAATCTCTTTACCTGCAGAAAGGTCATGGTGTCTTTTTCCATCTGTTTGTGTAACTCTGAGATGTCATTTTCAACAGATTTTAAATTTTCCTGAATCTCTCGCAGATTTGTCTCCATTTTTCGTAGAATCTCCTTCTCTTGCTGTTTGAGATCTCCCATCATCAGCTGCTTTCTGTCAGTCAGGCTCTGGTGCATTTTAGCAAATTCAGACGTGACGTGGGTCTGCAGACAGCTCACCTGTTCCTGTAACATATCAGCCATCACACTGTACACACAGTGAAGGGAAACATTGGGACATCACACCCAGTAAACACAGAAAAGGTAGACACTGAGCCATCACACTGTGTACACAGAGTAAAGGGAGAAACTGGGACATCACACTGTATAGACAGACTAAAATGAGACCCTGAGATATCCTACTGAGCACACAGAGTAAAGAGACACCGAAACACCACTCTGTAAACACAGTGAAGAGATAGCGAGATGTGACGAAGTGTACACATATTAAAGTTAGACACAGATACCAAAATAATCAAGCCCCACACAACTTACCTTAACTTGTGAAATCTTCTCTCTCTGTTTGGCTTCAGTTTGTACAGCAATTTCCTTCCTCTTTGTGAGAGAAGCTAAGGAGGATCTCACTTGATCCTGGAATAAACACGTAGAACAAAAGGGTTTGAAGTTAAGAATATGAAGTGAAATAAAATGAATCCCACTGTAGAGTGAATAGAGTAAGAGGTATTCTTACCTTGTAGGTTTCAGCAGCGTCATCAATGGGCAGGAAGCTGTGATCTCTGTGTTCTCGCGAGTTTCTGCAAACTACACACAGCAATTTCTTGTCAGTTTCACAGAACAGCTTGAGTTCCTCCCGGTGTTTCTCACAGTTGCGTTTAATTTCCATTTCTGTCGAGCACAGGCTGAGTTTCGGAGCTTTCTCTGCTAGACTCGCCAAGGCCCAATTAACAGCAAGTTTCCTTTTTCGAAAAACCTGCTGACAAACAGCACAGGAGTTTATCTGCTGTTTATCCCAGCTCCCGGTGATACAGGAGCGGCAGTAATTGTGGCCACATTCCAGGGTCACAGGATCAGTGAAGAAATCCAGGCAAATGGGACATTTTATCTCCTCAGTCCAGCTCTCAACCGGGAGGTTAGAAGCCATTTTCACACTCAGCATTTCCTGATCCAAACCTGGTTTCTCTTTCATTGTGGGTGTGTGTGGGAGGCTCCCTGTTCACTTGTCTGTCTGTCGAACCCTCCCCTTCAGTCCCCTCTTGTGAAATCAGCTCATTGTGAACGTGAATCTGGGAGAGCAGGAGAAAGCCTTGTATTGTGATCACACTCACACGGAAGGCACAATTCTCTGTTCATTTCATTCCACGTCAGTCACCAGTTTAACACCCAGTGATGTTCCTGGGCTGGGAAATGAGAATAATAATTACAATCCATTGCTTTGGTGAAGCACGTTCACTGGGATAAAGAGGACAGTCCAGAGTTTAGCCGTTAAGTGGGGGTTGCGTAGGGGACCTGGGATAAATATCCGGACAGAGGGACCATAGAGTGCATAGAGTGTGGTCAGAGAGAGAGAGACTATGTGTGTATCTCAGTATCTCTATATGTGTATCTCTCACTCTGTCTCAGTGTGTATGTGTTTGTTTTTTCCCTGTCTCTCTTTCTCTCAGTGAGTGTGTGAGAGACACAGACTAAGTGTGTGTCTGTGATTTCTCATCAACATAGACTGAGGCCTGTGTTTGTGAAAGACAGAGAGGACTGTGAGTGGATATGTGTGCCTCCTTACTTCTCCATCTGTATGTATGTGTCCCCCCACCCACCCCTCTGTCTGTGTGCGAGGCTTGTGAGTGTCTGTCGGTGTCTCTTTTTGCGAGTTTATCACAGGCTGTAGACATGTCTCTCTCTCTCTCTCTTACCTTCTCTCTCTGTGCATATCTCAGGCTGCAGAGGTCTGCTCTCTCAGTGTATCTCAGATTGTAGGTCTCTCTCATACACTTTCTCTCACTCTGTGTGTATATCACAGGCTGTAGAAACAACAAAAACTTTAAATTATATAGCGCCGTTCATGCCAGACAGCGTCTCAGACGCTTCACAACAACAGATCCTGGGCTTGAGCCAGGGGGAGAGGGAGAAAGGTGACCGAAGGCTCGGTTGAACAGAAAGGTCTTTAGCCGAGACCTGAAACTAGGAAGAGACGGAATGAGGCGAAGGGAGTGAGGATGGGAGTTCAAGAGCTTCGGAGTGTAGTGGCTGAAGGCACGTCCACCGATGGTGGAGCTGTATGTGAAGCGGGGCTGTGTGTGTGGTTTGTGTATGGGGTGGGTGTGCTATGTGTTTGAGGCTGTGTGTGGGGTGAGGGGGGCTGTATGTGTGGGGGTAAGGGATGGGTGTGTGTGTGTCTGAGGTGGGTTCTCTGTGTCTGGGGGTGCTGTGTGTGTGGGATGCGGGTCCTGTGTGTTTGGGGCTGTGTATGGGGTGCGGGGGGCTGTGTGTTGGGAGGGGTTGGGAGTGTGTATGAGGTAGGGGCTGTGTTTGTGGGGGAATGGGATGGGTGCGTGCCTGTGTGTCTGGAGGGTGCTGTGTGTTTGGGGCTGTGTGTGGGGCGGAGGGGCTGTATGTGAGGAGGGGGTGGGTGTTTGCGGGAGCTGTGTTTGTGGGGCATGTGGGTGTGTATGTATAAGGAAGGGGCTGTGTGTGAGGCTGGGGCGATGTGTGTGGCGGACTGTGTGTGTGTCGGGGGGCTGTGTGGGGGGGGGGCTATATGTGATGGGAGGCTGTGTGTGGGGGGTGGGGGGGTGCTGGGTGTGGGGTGTTGGCTGTTTGTGTGAGGTGGGGGCTGTGTGTGTAGGAGGGAGGCTGTGTCAGTTTGGAGGGTGGGGGGGGGGGGGGGGCGGCTGCGTGTGCGTGAAGCGGACTCTGTGTGTAACAGGGGCATGTGTGTGTGGGAGGGGGGCTGTGGGTGTGCTGGAGGCTGTATTTGTGGGTGGGCTGAGTGTGTGGGGGAGCTGTGTGTGGTGGGGCTGTGTGTGGGTGGGGGCTGTGTGTGGGGAGTCTGTGTGTGTGAGTTGGGTGGTTGTGTGTGAGTGCGGCTGTGTGTGGGGGTGTTGGCTGTGTGTGCGGGGGGTTGTGTGTAAGGTGGGCTTGTATGTGGGTGTGGGTGTGTGTATGTGTGGGAGGGGGGTTGTGAGTGTGGGGGAGGTGACAATTGTGTGTGTATGAGTTTGGCTATGTGTGTGACAGGGGGATATATGTTGGACGGGGACTGTGTGCGCATAGGGGAGACTGTATGTGTAGGGGGGCTGAGTGTGAGTGGGGGTTCAGTGTGAGTGGGAGCTGTGTGTGTGGGAGGGTTGGCTGTGTGTGGGAGGGTTGGCCGCATGTAGGGTGGGTTTTGTGTGTGTGTGTGTGGGGGGGGGGGGGTTGTGTGTGTGGGAGGGGTTGTGTGCTTATGTGTGCGTACAGGGGCTGTGTGGTGGGGGTGCTGTTTGTGTAGGGAGTGGGCTGTGTGTGATGGGTGGCTGTGTGTGTGGGGGGCTGTATGTGTAGTGGGGGCTGTATGTGGGGGGCTATGTGGCTGGAGTGTTTGTGGCTACTGTTTGTGTGTGGGTGGGGGGCCTGTTTCTGTGTGGGTGGGGGGGCTGTTTGTGTGTGTGGGTGGGGGGGCTGTGTGTGTGTGGGTGGGGGGGCTGTTTGTGTGTGTGGGTGGGGGGGCTGTTTGTGTGTGGGTGGGGGGGGCTGTTTGTGTGTGGGTGGGGGGCCTGTTTGTGTGTGTGGGTGGGGGGGGCTGTTTGTGTGTGTGGGTGGGGGGGCTGTTTGTGGGTGGGTGGGGGGGCTGTTTGTGTGTGGGAGGGGGGGTTGTGTATGGGTAGGGGTGTGCTGTGTGTTTGTGAGTAGCGGGGCTGTTTGAGTGTGTGTGTGCGAGAATGTGTCTGTGTGTGGGGGTCTGTATGTGAGTGGGGGCTGTGTTTGCAGATGGGCTGTGAGGGTGCTGGGTGTTTGTCCTGGATTGGGCGGAAACTACAATGTTTTTTTTTGTGTGTGAGTGTGTGTGTGTGCGGGAGGCTGTGTGTGTGTGTGTGCGGGAGGCTGTGTGTGTGTGCGCGAGTGTGTGTGTGCGGGAGGCTGTGTGTGTGTGTGTGCGGGAGGCTGTGTGTGTGTGTGTGCGGGAGGCTGTGTGTGACAGAGACCTGTAAATGTAGGACTGTCTCTCTCTGTGTGTTTGTCTCAGAGACGGAGGCCTCTGTGTATGTATCTGTGTGATTGTATCACAGAGTGTAGAGAGTTCTCTCTCTCACCTCTCTCCCTCTCTGTGTCTCTGTCTCGTACAATTCTCTCTCTCTGTCTGTTTGTCTGTTTTTATTCCTGAGGGTCACAAACATACAGAGAGAGACACTAAGTACAACCCTCTTTACAGTATGAGATACACTCACAGACACAGTGTGAGACAGACACGCACACATATAGACTGAATATCAAATGCAAGGATTATTATTACGGTAGTTGTTGTATTACTGCTGGTAAACAGAGGGGCGTCAAGTGAGGAGAAATGCCCAACATTCACTTTGAACCACCTGGGAATCTAACTCAGGTTCTCTCACAAGCTAACTGCACCCACACACAGTCACTTACTAGCATGCACACACTCTCACATACACACACTCACATATATTCACTCACTCTCACATACACTCACTCACTCTCACATACACACACCCCACACAGACAAGACACATTCTCTGTCATATTTTCCTCACAAAGCAGACAGTCACTTTACTTGATGGTGTATCCTGTGAAGCGCTTTGAGATGCCTCAAAGACATGACAAGGCATGATATCAAATGCAAGGTTTATTATTATCAGACACAGTGAAGCACAGAGAGAGGGTGTTACAGTGTCTCTGTGTGTGTGTGTTTGAGAATCAGTGCATGTCCAGTATAATCTGTGATTTCTGATGCCCAGAGACAGAGGCCTGTATGTGAGAGACAAACACAGAGGCCAGTTAGTGTATGTCTCTCTCAGTGTGTTTGTGTGTCCCAGAGACACAGAGTCAGACACAGAGGCCTGTGTGAGTGTCTCTGTGTGAGTGTCTCTCAGTCTAAAGAGGATGTCAGTGTTTCTCTGTGTACTTATGTTAGCGTCTCAGAAATACACAGACACTGAGACAGGGAGAAGGGTTACAACATGTTTCTGTGTATGGACATATGTCTCTCTCTCTCTCTGTGTCTCTTTCTCCATGTAATTCATTGCGCATGTATGTCTCTCAGAGACACAGAGAGGCCAATGTGTATGTGTGAGTGTCAAATGTGTGTGTGTCTGCATGTGTGTGTCATTTCAGATGACCAGAGACACACATAGTGTGTGGTCAGAGAGAGATGGTGTATGTATCTCAGTGTCTCTATACGTGTTTATCTCACACTGTCTCAGTATGTATGTGTTTGTCTGTCTCTGTCTCTCGCAGTGTGTGTGAGACACAGACAGACTACGTGTGAGTCTGTGATTTCTGATGAACAGAGACTGAGGCCTGTGTGTGTGAAAGATAGTCAGACACAGAGGCCTGTGAGTGCATATGTGTGTCTCTCTCAGTATGTGTGTATGTGTCTCTCTCTCTGTGTGCACAGACCTGTGTGTGTGTGTGTGTGCATGTGTGTGTGTGACTCTCTTTGTACTTGAGGCCTGCGAGTGTATATGTGTGCCTCCCTACTTCTCTCTCTCTCTATGTGTATGTGTCTCCCCCACACCACTCTGTGTGTAAGGCTTGTGAATGTGTATGGGTGTCCCTCTCTGTGTGATTGTATCACAGGCTGTAGACAGGTCTCTCTCACCTCTCTCTCTGTGTGAGTATATCACAGGTTTTTCTCTCTCATATTTCTCTCTGTGTGAGTGTATCACAGGCTTTAGACAGGTCTCTCTCTTACCTTCACTCTCTCTCTCTTACCTTCTCTCTCTCTCTCTTACCTTCGCTCTCTCTCTCTTACCTTCTCTCTCTCTCTGCGTATCTCATGATGCAGAGGTCTCTCTCTCTCTGTGACTGTATCTCAGATTGTAGGTCTCCCTCGTACACATTCTCTCACTCTGTGTGTGTGTATCACAGGCTGTAGAAACAACAAAAACTTTGATTTATATAGCACCCTCCACACCAGATAGTGCCGCAGAGAGTTTCACAACAACAGATCCTGGGCCTGAGCCAGGGGGAGGGGGAGAAAGGTGACCGAAGGCTCGATTGAACAGAAAGGTCTTTAGCCGAGACCTGAAACTAGGAAGAGAGGGAACGAGGCGAAGGGAGTGAGGAAGGGAGTTCCAGAGCATCGGGGCGTAGTGGCTGAAGGCACGGCCGCCGATGGTGGAGCGGAGGATTCGGGGACAACGAGACCAGAACCAGAGTAAAGGCCACGGGTGCAGTTTGGGGGATACAGGGGGTTAGAGAGGCAGGGGGGTGCAGAGGAGTGGAGACTCACTCAATCTCTCTCTCCCTCTCTCTCACACACTCGCTCAGTTTCTCTCACACTCACCCAAATCTCTCTCTTTCTCAGTCTCTCAGCCACTCACTCAGTGTCTCTCACACTCGCTCAGTCTCTCTCTCTGTCCCTCTCTCCCTCACTCAGTCTCTCACTTGTAGCGGGTTTGGTGACCAGTCGAGCTCCGAACATTTCCTGTAGCCCCTGGCTCCCACCCCTTCACACCTTCTCACACTCTTGTCTCTCACTGTCCCACACACTCTCTCAGCCCCTCACACTCACTCTCCCTCTCTCTCAGTCTCTGTCAGTCTTTCTCACACTCGCTCAATCTCTCACACTTGCTCAGTGTCACTCACACTCGCTTGCTCAGTCTCTCTCACACACCCTCTCTCTCTGTCTCTCTCACACACCCTCTCTCTCTCAGTCTCTCTCACACACCCTCTCTCTCTCAGTCTCTCTCACACTTGCTCAGACTCTTCAGACTCTCTCCCTGGCTCACAGCCACTCTCTGTTACACAGTCAGTGTTTCTCTCCCTCTCTCTCTCTCAGTGTCTCTCACACACTTTCTCTGTGTGTCTCTCACCAGCAGCGTTTAGTGATGAGTCGAGCTGGGAACAGTTCCTGTAGCCCCTTCGCTGCCCCCCCTGGGGCCAGCCCCCTGACACCCTCTCACACTCTGTCTCTCCCTGTCTCTCAGTCCCTCACACTCGCTCAGTCTCTCTCACAGTCTCTCACACACTCTCTCCCTCTCTCAGACTCTCTCTCAGTCTCTCACACTCTCCCTCTCAGTCTCTCTCCCTCTCTCTCTCTCTCTCCCTCTCTCAGTCTCTCACACTCTCTCTCCCTCTCTCAGTCTCTCTCTCAGTTTCTCTCCCTCTCTCAGTCTCTCTCTGTCTCTCTCCTTCTCTGGCTCTCTCTCTCAGTCTCTCACACTCTCTCTCCCTCTCTCACTCAGTCTCTCCCTCTCTCAGTCTCTCTCCCTCTCTCGCAGTCTCTCACACTCTCTCTCTCCCTCTCTGTCTCTCACTCTCTCAATCTCTCTCTCAGTCTCTCACACTCTCTCTCTCTCTCAGTCTCTCTCCCTCTCTGTCTCTCTCTCCCTCTCTCACAAGCTCTCTCCCTCTCTCAGTCTCTCTCACACTCACTCAGTGTCTCTCTCTCCCTCTCACACTCACTCAGTCTCACTCGCCCAGTCTCTCTCTCTCTCTCTCTCAGTCTCTCTCTGTCTCTCTCACACTGGCTCAGACTCTCAGTCTTTCTGTCTCTCTCAGTCACTCAGTCTGTCACACACTCAGTCTCTCTCCCTCACACACTTGCTCACACTCTCTCTCTCTCTCTGTGTGTGTCTCTCCCCAGTCCGGGCTGTACACAGACACCGCGCACCTTCTCCTGTGTCTCCGCCGCCGCCGCCATTATGGACGTTCAGCACGTGACTTGACCCGGCTTGATGACGCGTTAGCCTCCGCGTCACTGTCTCCCGGGTAACCAGTGATTGACAGGAGAGAGAGAGAGTGACCCCCCCCCCCCCCCCCATGACGTCACCAGGCTGACACTCCAGGCCATCACAGGGGGGATTGTGACGTCAGACCCGGCGATGGGTTTGTGGACAAACATTGTCTGTTTCCACGTTAGTTAAGACGGGAGAGAGGGAGCGACAGGACCCCCAGCCCCCACAGCTCAATAGCATTGGCTACACACACACTGGGATCCGGTAGCGCAGGGAACACAGTGACGTCACTGGGAGAGGGGTGAGCTTGTCACAGAGAGTCAGCACGTGGTTTGTGAAGAGGAGATTGTGTCTGACTAATCTAGTGACAGCTTGTCACAGAGAGGGGGTTGTGGCGACCTCTCGACGTGAAAGGCGCTGTATGAATGTAAGTTTTGATTGATCGATTGATTGGTTGTCTGTTTGTCTTTTGGGGCTGAAGAGACGGTGGGATCAGCAGGTAACAGCAGTGACTCTGTATAACATCCAAAATAGGATGTTATACAGAGGAAGGATTATCATTATTATCACTGCAGCTCAGCGGTTAGAAAACTCAACTTACACTCACCTTGTGTTCGAATCCAAGCAGGTGAGAGCCAAACCTTGGGCAAGTTTCCTTACTCACACACACAAACCTCATAATAATCCATCCAAAAAAAACCACAATAATAAAAATTGATGATTTTCAATCCAAGACTGTTCGTGGGACACGCACAGTCGTGGATTGATGTGTGCAATTGGCTTGATAGTATATTCTGTGAAGCACTTTGAGGCAATGATAAGATGTGGAAAGCGCTACCTCTATCAAATGCAAGGATTATTATTATTATTATTATTAATTTTTCTTCAGCCTTCGAAACCTGGAGGACCGAGCCAGCAGAACAGCGGAGGAGAAAAGAGGACCTGAGGTGAGTGAGTGTGTGGGCGGGGCTCAGGGGAGGGGAGAAGTGACGAGCGGTGATTGGCAGATCAGTCACAGGACGTCCTGGGCCTGACCCACATTCTGCGACAAACACAAGGCGGCAAATTCAAATTGTGGTAAGTCAGCACTTGACTGTGGCCGGGGAGTGTGGAGATGTCCCCATGATCTGAGAGGTTCCTCTCACACACAACAAGGGAGTGAGGTCTCGTCAATAAGTCAATATTCACAACATTCAGGTGCATGAGACCTCACACTCTCACTGCCCCTGTACACAGCCCGTCAGTCTGGGAATGTCAGTGATCAGTTGAATGATATTTGTTACAGCCTGGGTCAGAATCAGGGAAAAATCAATCGAAAAATACATTGCCCAAAGTATTGTCACTGTGTGATGGGTGAGGAAGGCTTGTGTGGCTGACCACCTGATCTTTTGTCCCAATCTGAATGACCAGGGCGGGCGGGTGGATCGATGCATCGATGAAGGATGTGAGAGAGGACAGAGACACAGACACAGAGAGAGATGGAGAGAGTGAGTGTGAGAGACAGAGCTACGTCCTCCCCCCCCCCCCCGCCACCTCTCTCTGCTTTCACACGCTCTGTCTCTCCCTCCCCTTC
This sequence comes from Hydrolagus colliei, assembly GCA_035084275.1. Classification (NCBI taxonomy): domain Eukaryota; kingdom Metazoa; phylum Chordata; class Chondrichthyes; order Chimaeriformes; family Chimaeridae; genus Hydrolagus; species Hydrolagus colliei. Next base: position 45,309 of record JAYJKW010000262.1, on the reverse strand, counting down.
ACACTCTCACTCTCCCCTCTCTCTGTGCCTCTCTCCCCTGTCTCTCTCTATCTCTGTCCCTCTCCTCCCTCTCTCTGTCCCTCTCTCCCCTGTCCCTCTCTCTGTGACCCTCTCCCCCCTCTTTCTGTCCCTCTCTCCACTGTCGCTCTCTCTCTCTGTCCCTCTCTTCCCTCCCTTCCCTCTCTCTGTGCCTCTCTCCCCTGTCTCTCTCTCTCTGTCCCTCTCTATCTGTCCCTCTCCCCCCCTCTCTCCCCTCTCTCTATCCCTCTCTCCCCGTCCCTCTCTTCCCTCTCTCTGTCCCTCTCTTCCCTCTCTCTGTCCCTCTCTCCTCTCCCTCTCTCTCTCTCTCTCTCTCTCTCTATGTCCATCTCTCCCCTGTGCCTCTCTATGCCCTCTCTCCCCTTTCCCTCGCTCTCTCTGTCCCTCTCTCCCCTATCCCCCTCTCTCTCTCTGTCCCTCACTTCCCTCTATCTGTCCCTCTCTCCCCCCTGTCTCTCTCTCTCTATGTCCATCTCTCCCCTGTCCCTCTATATTTCACTCTGTCCCCTGTCCCTCTCTCTGTCTGTCTCTCTCTCCCCTGTCCCCCTCTCTCTGTCCCTCTTTCCCCTGTCCATCTCTCTCTGTCCCTCTCTCTCTCTGTCCCTCTCTCTCTGTCCCCCTCTCTCTGTCCCTCCCCCCCCCCTCTCTCTCTGTCACTCTCTCTGTCCCTCTCCCCCCCCTCTCTCACCTTTCCCTCTCTCTCTATGTCCCTCTCTCCCCTGTCCCTTTATATGTCATTCTGTCCCCTGCCCCTCTCTCTGTCTCTCTCTATCTCCCCTGTCCCCCTCTCTCTGTCCCTCTCTCCCATGTCCCTCTCTCTCTGTCCCTCTCTCTCTCTGTCCCTCTCTCTCTCTGTCCCTCTCTCTCTCTGTCCCTCTCCCCCTCTCTCTCTCTGTCCCTCTCTCCCCTGTCCCCCCCTCTCTCTCTGTCCACCTCACTCTATCCAGCCCCCCCCCCCTCTCTCTGTCACTGTCTCTCTGTCCCTCTTCCCCCCCTCTCTCTCTGTCCATCTCTCTCTCTGTCCCTCTCCCACCTCTCTCTGTCCCTCTCTCCCCCCTCTGTATGTCCCTCTCTCCCCTGTCCCTCTCGCTCTCTGGCCCTCTCTCCACTTTCTCTGTCTCTGTCCCTCTAACCCCCCTCTCTCTGTCTCTGTCCCTCTCTCCCCTGTTCCTCTCTCTCTCTCTCTGTCCCTTTCTCCCCATTCTCTGTCTCTCTCTCCCCTCTCTCTGTCTATATCCCTCTCTCCCCTGTCCCTCTCTCTCTCTGTCCCGCTCTCTGACTCTCTCTCCCCTGTCACACTCTCTGTCCCTCTCTTCCCTGTCCCTCTCCCTCCCCTGTCCCTCTCTCCCCTGTCACACACACTCTCTCGTCATGACGAGGACCAACCTAGTCGCGACGAGAGAGAGAAAGACACACAGAGACAGTGAGAGAGATGGAGAGACACAGACACGCAGAGAGACACAGAGAGAGACAGAGAGACACATACTCTCTCTACCTAGCGTTCGTAGAGACAGAGATGGAGAGACAGACAGACACAGAGAGAGAGACAGACATACACTCACTGACACTATGTGTGTATATAGAGACAGAGACAGAGACACACACACAGATAGAGACACATTATTTATTATTCACACACACCCTCACACAGAAAGATAAATACCCACACACACAGATAGCCACACACACACACAGATTCACACACACACACAGATTTACACAGATTCACACTCACAGATAGCCACACACACACAGAGATAAAGACACACTCACATCATTATCATTATTTATTCATATCTTCCTACCTCTCCCCCCTCTCCCTCTCTCCCTCCCTCTCCCCCTTTCCCTCCCTCTGCCCGTGTCCCTCCCTCTCCCTCTCTCCCTCCCCCTCCCTCTTCCTCTTCCAGAGCTTTGAGAATGTCCCTGGTTTCGGGATCAGGTCCCAGATATGTCCCCGGGCTGAGACTGGGTCTCGATCCCGCGACACGCAGAGGAACGTAGTCCACAGGAAAGCACAGGCACCCACATAGGCCGTGCGTAGGTACACAGGGACGAGGGCGAAGTTACTAGCCTAGGGAGACAGAGAGTGTGAGAGAGACTGAGAGAGTGTGAGAGAGACTGAGAGAGACTGAGACACACAGAGAGAGACTGAGAGAGTGGAGAGAGAGTGTGAGAGAGACAGAGAGAGAGACAGAGAGTGTGATAGAGAGTCTATGAGACTGGTAGCGTGTGAGAGAGACTGAGAGAGAGACTGAGTGAGTGTGAGAGAGACTGAGGCACGCAGAGAGAGGCTGAGAGAGTGTGAGAGAGACTGAGAGAGACTGAGACACACAGTTAGAGACTGAGAGAGTGGGGAGAGAGTGTGAGAGAGACTGAGTGAGTGTGAGAGAGTGTGAGAGAGAGTATGTGAGACTGGGAGAGTGTGAGAGAGACTGAGAGAGTGACTGAGTGAGTGTGAGAGAGTGACAGAGACTGAGGCACGCAGAGAGAGGCTGAGAGTGTGAGAGTGACTGAGAGAGACAGACACACAGTTAGAGACTGAGAGAGTGGAGAGAGAGTGTTTGAGAGACTGAGTGAGTGTGAGAGAGGGCGAGAGAGAGTGTGTGAGACTGGGAGAGTGTGAGAGAGACTGAGAGAGTGAATGAGTGAGTGTGAGAGAGTGAGGGAGACTGAGGCATGCAGAGAGAGACAGATAGAGTGTGAGAGAGTGTGCGAGAGACTGGGAGAGTGCGAGAGAGACTGAGAGAGATATTGAGAGTGTGAGAGAGACTGGGAGACTGTGAGAGAGACTGCAAGAGTGTAAGAGAGACAGAGACTGTGAGAGACTGAGAGAATGTGAGAGAGACTGCGAGAGTGTGAGAGAGTGTGTGAGAGTGAGACAGGAAGACAGAGAAAGTGGGAGAGGTAGAGAGACAGAGAGAGACTGAGATTGAGAGAATGTATTACCTGTGCAATAGACCAAAAAACGACTCCTGTCTGAAACAAAAATAAAATGAGTATCAAATATATATATCTATGTGAGTGTGTCCGTGCTTGTGTGTGTGTCTGTGTGTGTGACTGTATTGTGTGTGTCTGTGCTTGTGTGTGCGTATGTCTGTTTGCGTATGTGTGACCTTGTAAGTCTCCCAAAAATTTTCTCGTGTCTCTGACAGACAATCTTTGTGCCCTTCGAGAATATTTAACCCTGAAAAAAAATACATTTTCACTCTTTCTGTCTCTCTCACACAGTCTCAATCTCAGTCTCTCTCTTCTCTCTCTCTGTCCCTCTCACACAGTCTCAATCTCAGTCTCTCTCTTCTCTCTCTCTGTCTCTCTCACACAGTCTCAATCTCAGTCTCTCTCTTCTCTCTCTCTGTCTCTCTCACACAGTCTCAATCTCAGTCTCTCTCTTCTCTCTCACACAGTCTCAATCTCAGTCTCTCTCTTCTCTCTATCTCTCTCTCACACAGTCTCAATTTCAGTCTCCATTTCAATATCAATTTCAGTCTCAATTTCAATCTCAATTTCAAGTTAAATTTAAAAATCAATCTCAGTCTCTCTCTCAGTCTCGCTCGCGCACTCGCTCGTGCACTCGCTCACTCACTCACTCACTCACTTCCCAGTTTCAATCTCAGTCACTATCTCTCTCTCAGTCTCACTCTCTCAGTCTCAATCTCAGTCCCTCTCTCCCGCCCTCCGAGAGAGTGTAGTTACCGGTATAATAGGCTGTGATGGTGACGGGAGAGGCTATGAGCTGATCTACAGCTGTCTTGAGCAGGACTCGCGAGGCTTCCCTTCCATGCCACACTCTCTCCAACCCTCTCAGCCACAAGTAGTTGAAGTTGGCGTGAAAAACAGTGCCGAGAACAGCCATTCGCACGGTTCGATCCCAGTCTAAGCCACTCACTCCCTCTCCTGAAACATAAGAATAAAAACAATAGTGTGTGTGTGTCAGAGACTGTGTGCGTGTGTCAGAGTGTGTGTGTGTCTGTCTCTCAGTCTCTCTGTCAATCGCACACACAGACACACAAAAACACAGACACACAAAAAACAGACACACACCCTCACACACACACACACACTCTCACGTACAATGTACCTTTTGCCCCCCACTGCGAAACAACATCGGCTGCTGTAAACAGCGTACCATACACACACAGGTTACACAGCCACGGCCTGCGTTTAGCCCATCCCAGGGACGCGGAAAACAACACAGACATGGAAGGTAGGATGTGTGTCTCTCTGTCTCTCCCTCGTCTGTCTGTCTGTTTCCTTCGTCTGTGTGTGTCTATGTGTGTGTGTAGGATATGAGTATGTGTGTGTGTATATGATTTTGTGTGCGTGTCTGTGTGTCTGTATGTGTGTATATGACTGTCTGCTGTGTGTGTCTGTGAGTGTGTGTGTGTGTTTCTCTCTCCCACAGTCTCTCAATCTCAGTCTCTCACTATCTGTGTGTGTGTCTTTCTGTGTGTGTCTCAGCTCTGACTGACTTGCTCTCTCTGTCTCTCTCTCGTCGTCTGTGTGTGTATGTCTCTGTCTGTGTGTGTGATGAGTGAGTGAGTGTGTGTCTGTGCGTGTCCTGAACTCTTCCTCGCTCTCTGTCTCTCTCAGTCTCTCTCCCTCCCTCCCTCCCTCACACTCACTTCCCTCCGTCTCAGTGTCGACCACAGAACCCACAACCCACAGTTGAACTGCAGAAAAAACAGGAATAAGACTCTCTCTCTCTGTCTCCCTCAGTCTCTCTCTCTCTCTCACACACACACACAGACTCAATGAAACAGTTTTAGCAAATTGCCAGCCGCAAATAGTCTCTCTCTCTCTCGACATAGACTCACACACACGCACATCAATCAACACACTCTCAGTCTCTCTGTCTCTCACACACAGACACACGTGCACACACACACATCGTGTGTATGTGTGTGTGTGAGTGTGTCTCTGTGCGTACATGTGTGTGTGTGTGTGTGTCTCTCTCCCTCAGTCTCTCAATCTCAGTCTCTCACTCTGTGTGTGTGTCTTTGTGTATGTGTCTCAGCTCTGACTGACTTGCGCTCTCTGTCTCTCTTGTCGTGTGTGTGTGTATGTCTCTGTCTGTGTGTGTGATGAGTGAGTGAGTGGGTGTGTGTCTGTGCGTGTCCTCAACTCTTCCTCGATCTCTGTCTCTCTCAGTCCCTCTCCCTCCCTCCCTCACACTCACTTCCCTCCGTCTCACTGTCGACCACAGAACCCACCCCCGACAACCCACAGTTGAACGGCAGAAAAAACAGGAATAAGTCTCTCTCTCTCTCTGTCTCTCTCAGTCTCTGTCTCTCTCTCTCTCTCTCTCACACACACACACACACAAACACAGACTCAATGAAACAGTTTTAGCAAATTTCCAGCCGCAAATAGTCTCTCTCTCTCTCGACGCAGACTCACACACACGCACATCAATCAACACACTCTCAGTCTCTCTGTCTCTCACACACAGACACACGTGCACACACACATCGTGTGTATGTGTGTGTGTGTCTCTGTGCGTGCATGTGTGTGAGTGTATATGTGTGTATGTGAGTTGTTTGTGTGTGCGTGTATGGGGGTCTGTGGCTTGTGTGAGAAAGAAAGGGGCATGGGCTCTAACCCACTCAGCCACGGTGAGAGAGAGAGACTGAGACACACAGAGAAACAGACTGAGACACACAGAGAAACTGAGAGAGGAGACTGAGACAAACAGAGAGTCTGAGACACACACAGAGACAGAGACAGAGAGAGAGAGAGAGAGGTGGAGGGATTAAGGACACACAGACACACAATTACATACACTCTCTTGGAACACAAATGTTCTCGTTAACAGGAAGTTAATGTGACTCGTAGGCAATGAGTCTTGAGAAACATTTCACCCCCCCCATTCCCCTCCCCACCTCTTTCTCTCTGTCTGTCACTGTGTCTCACTCTCCCTCTGTCTCTCTCTCTCTTTCTCTGTCAGTCTCTCTCTCTCTGCGTCTCAGTCTCTCTCTCTCTCTCTCTGTGTGCCTCAGTCTCTCTCCCAGTCTCTTTTTGTGTCTCAGTCTCTCTGTCTCAGTGTCTCACCCTCTGTTTCCCAGTCTCTCTGTGTGTGTTTCTCTCTTTCTCTCTGTCTCAGTCTCTCTCTCTGTCTCAGTCTCTCTCTCTCCTCATCTCTCTCTCTCTGTGTCTCAGTCTCTGTGTGTGTGTATGTGTGTGTGTCTCTCTCTCTCTCAGTCGCTCTCTCTCTGTCTCAGTCTCCCTCTGTGTGTGTGTGTGTGTCTCAGTCTCTCTCTCTCCCCATCTCTCTCTGTCAGTGTCTCAGCCTCTTTCTGTCTCTTAATTGAAACCAGATGTTGACGAGGAGGAAGGCATATGAGTCAAACAGGAGAGAGAGCGAGGGAGCGAGAGAGAGAGTGAGACACACCTGTTATATTCGAGATATAAAAGAGAGACCATGGAGAGATCGACTTTCATGTAAGACGGCTTTATTAAGAAGACCCCACAAGCATGCAATACCATGTGCTGCCACAGTGGTCACGAGAAGGTGCTATAACCGATACATCTACATATAAGGGCATAGTGATTAGCATAATCCTACATCTCCCCCCAAGTAGAGACAGGTGTACTTTAAGATCACTTAAAAATTAAGGCGATCAGGAGGTTTCACTAAATGTCCAGAACGTGTTGTCATCACAGCTGGTGGTTGAACACTCGGTGTTTGTGACAATGATGGAGACGGTGAAAACTTCTGAGTTGAAGTTGCGGTCTGTTCTGTTACATTAGTAGGTGTAGTTGGTGGAGGTTCCAGTAGTGGTTTTTTAGGTGGTGTTTTAACCAGGGCTGATCGGTTTCGTCGCACTGTGGCCGGGACTGGTTTTTATGATGTACGATCGTGGGTTGGAAGTTTGGTTGAGGACAGTTCCGTGGCGGTCCTGGTCTCGGATCCAAACAGAGTCGCCGGGATGGAGCTCTGGCTAATCTCTAACGCGGTGTCGAAGGTTGAAGTTTTGTTGTTGGTTTGCACGATACACCTCTTCCATCTGTCTGATCTTCTGGTCGAATTGAACCTTTGGTTGAAGGTTTGATGGAAGAATAGCCAGTGTTGTTCGAAGTTTCCTGCTCATCAGCAGCTCACTTGGTGACAGGCCATTCTGGAGAGGAGACGCTCTGTACGTCAGGAGGGAAGACAGGGATCTACATTCTTTTTGAGTAGCCCTTTCATTGTACGAACTGCTCTCTCAGCTTCGCCGTTTGCCTGTGGGTACCTTGGTGAACTGGTGGTGTGTACGAATCCATACTTCTCAGCAAACTGGAGGAATGAGGCTGAACTAATTTGCTGCCCATTGTCAGAGACCACCAAGTCTGCGATCCCGTGGACGGCAAAGATTTATTTCAGTGCTCTGATAACGGTTGCTGAGGTTCGACCAGATGAGAGAGATTTTGTTTCTATCCAGCGGGAATAGTAGTCGACTACAACGAGAAAAATCTTCCCTTGATATTCAAATAAATCCATCCCCAGCCTTTCCCACGGACGTGATGGGAATGATGCTGGCAAGAGAGGCTCGCGTTGTTCTGGTCGGTGTTTGGTACAAGTGAAACATTTAGAAATTATCTCTTCTAAAGTCTTGGAGAGAACCGGCCACCAAACAGATGTACGTGCTCTGGCTCGGCATTTGGTGATTCCCAAATGGCCCTGATGGATGCAGTCAAGCATTTCCAATCTCATGGTTCTAGGAATGACTATGCGGTCGTCATAAAGAAGAAGATTGTCGAGGACAGAGAGATGACTTCTACTATCCCAGTACTGGCGAAGTAGTGGTGTGTGTGGCAAGTAAGCAGGCCAACCACTTAAGCAATACTCTTTGATCTGCGCGCACTCTTCGTCTGCTTTTTGAGCTACGGCAATGTCAAGTAGGCGTCGTCTACTCGTTGGTAGTGTATTCATTGTATGATTCGCGAAAGTTTCAATTTCTGCAATCAGCACAGTGTCGAATTCATCAGGTATGCCGACAGGAGCACGGGATAGTGCATCGGGCGTCTTCTGGTGTTCGCCTGGAACTTACTGGACCGTTGGACTAAATCTCATCAGACGAAGGCGGAATCGCAGTATGCGTGGAGGCATCCTATCGAGTTCCTTCATCTGCAGAAGGGACACAAGTGGTTTGTGATCGAGGATGAAGTGTACTCCTAGTACATAATCAGAGAATTTCTCACATGCCCAGGTTGCAGCTAGTGCTTCTTTTTCGATTACCACATATCGCTTGTCTGTGTCACTGAGAGAACGTGATGCATAGTAGATTGGATGGCGTTTTCCATCGTCGTGGATCTGAAGAATAAAGGCACCAATACCAGATGCTGAAGCGTCAGTAGCAACGAAGGTTGGACGTTTTGTGTTACAGTGAGCGAGAACTGCAGAAGAAAGTAGCAAATCTTTCACCTTTTGAAAGGAACTCTGCTGTGCGTTACTCCAATACCAAGCTGTCTCTTTCTGTTACAGCTGCTGTAATGGCTCGTTGATCTCCGCCAACCTAGGGAAGAACTTCCCAAATTGGTTGACTATTCCCATGAATCTCTGGAGCTCAGTGACGTTTGATGGGACTAGATACTCTGCAATGGCTGTATTCGTGCGTTGATCAGCGTGTAGTCCTGCTGCGTCTATCACATGACCTAAGAATTTGATGCAGCTCTTGGAGAATTCACATTTGTCATTGAATGTGAGCCCAGCTTCGAGTAGTCGCTGCAAGCCTGCTCTCACACGTCGGTTGTGTTCAACTTGTGTGGCACCGTGAATGAGAATGTCATCCATATGGCAAATTACACCATCAAGGCCAATGAGGATACCAGACATGGTTCGTTGGAAAATCTCTGGTGCAGAAGTAATGCCGAATGGTAGGCGGTTGAAGCAGTAATGACCTGAAGGTGTGATGAATGTGGTCAAAAGTTTTGAATCTTCATCAAGCGGTGTCTGCCAAAATCCACTCTTCGCATCTAGCTTGGAGAAGATTTTACTTTTCCCAAGGTTAGCCAAGCTCTCGTTGACTGAGGACATAGGGTGAATCTCACGTTCTACACTCTTGTTAAGTTGAGTGACGTCAACACAGATCCGACAGGAACCGTTTGAGTTGGGCAAATATACCATACCTGAGCACCATGTTGTTGGCTTATTGACTGGCGAAATGACACCCTGTCGAAGCATGGTCTGAATCTCCATTTCTACTTGTGCTGGTAGTGGGTGAGGCACTTTTCTCGGTGTGTACAATCATACTGGCTTGGCGTCAGGGCACAGCGTTATGTGGTACGGTGCCTGAAGTTTTCCCAAGCCAGTGAACAATCCAGGATATTCTGCTTTGAAGTTGGGAGTTGGAGTTTGCTTCTCCTCATTTACTGTTGCGATGAGCCCAAGATCGCCGCATGCTCGTTTACTGAGTAGCGAACATCTCTGGTTTTCAATTACATAGAGTCGCTCAGTTATCTCCCTCTGGAGGTACTGCAGTTTAGCAATCAGCATTCCCTTCACTGGTAGTGGGATGCCACCTGGACCACGGAGGGACTGATTGGTCTCTTTGAGTTGTACATCGGCTAGACAGGGTTCTGTGTCACTGATGACAGAATCCGTTGCACCTGTGTCTAAGTTGAAGCAGGTGCGGTGTCCATCAACTGAAATGCAAGGACTCCAAAAGTCATCCTGCAGTGAGTCTTGAACTTCATGCACTTTTGTGTTTCTGCGTTTCGATGCAGCGCTGCGGCAAACTGCCTGGAAATGACCTTTCTTTTGGCAATTATTGCATATGGCATCTTTTGCAGGACATTGTTGACGTGAATGGCGTTGTCTGCCACACCATTGACAATTATCGACCTTGGAATCTCGTGTTTGCTACGTTTGTTTGCTCGACTTTAAGCTGTTGTCCTTGGATGGAGTTTTGCGTTTAGTGACATGATCAATGCTAGTGGACCTGATGTTACCACGGACAATGTCTCGGCTGTTATATCTTGCCTCTGACCGAGGGCATATATGAACCGCTTTGTCAAGCGTGAGGTCCGGTTGGGCCTGCAGAGCGTCTGACAATTTTTCATCCAGCACTCCAACAACAATTCTGTCTCTGATTAAGCTGTCCTTGAGCTCGCCGTATTGACTGTTATCCGCTAGTCTAAACAAATCTTGTATGAATACATCAATGGATTCACCTGGCACTTGTGTTCGCCTGTTAAACCGAACCCTCTCCACGAACACATTTCCTCTGCCTTCATAGTGTTCAGTTAGTGCTTCTATAACTTCATCATATGTTGCAGTTTCCTCATCTGTTATGAGAGTGATGATAATGTTATCAGCGCAATCTCCCATGGAAAATAGGAGCGTGCGCACCTGTTTTATGTCTTCTTTTTCATTGAGACCTGAGGCAATGCGATAACGTTCAAAATGATTGATCCATTTAAGCCACAATTCACAATGGTCTGGTCCATTTCCACCCTTAAACCTTCTTGGCAAATTAATCTGGGTCGACAGATTGTAGCCATTGTATGGGTTTAACTTTCGGACCGCTGCCACCATGTTATATTCGAGATGTAAAAGAGAGATCATGGAGAGAACGACTTTCATGTAAGACGGCTTTATTAAGAAGAGACCACAAGCATGCAATTCCATGTGCTACTGTCGTGGAATAACTCACAAAGAGATCAGGTTATTCATGTAAAGCACAAACAGTCATTTAATATATACTAACGGCCGAAAGGAGAAATACCCTCACAGGTCAGATACCCAAATTGGCACTTCTAAAGCACTAACAGAAATACAACAGTTTATATCTTATTCTTTTGCACAGCGCGTGACAGTAGTATAAGTTCCTTTAACCAATTACAGCAATCCACCTAATCAATAAAAGTGAATGTGGGAAGAGAGTTGAACTCTATTTAAACTAGCCATGGGGTGCAAAAAGGGCAGCATCTATTAAAACAAAACTAGACAACCAAAAGTTACTAATTGATAGATTAACATTTTCAAAGTAAGAAGTAAATCGTATTTAATGATCAGGCATATACTGAAGCAGTTGATCACCTAAAGAATAACAAGCAGGGAATGTCTAATGTAATCAAGCACAAGCCTTTCTCCCTTCTTCGGTCTGGACTATGTCATACAACTGACGTTTGCTGATACGCCTATTGACCTCTGGAATTTCTAAGGGAGACTAAGAAACAGCTAACAATGTCCAGGGGAAGCTAAGAAACAGCTAACATGGTTGCCGATGTTTAACATGGTTTCCACACTACCACAATGGTCACGAGAAGGTGCTATAACCGTTACATCTACATAGAATGGCATAGTGATTAGCTTAATCGTACACGCATCACTCTTTCGCACCACCAATTCCGCCCCACTCTTCATTAATCTATTTGTTCCTGTACCAATTTTCATATGGCACGGGTTGTAGTCCCGATATCACTTATTTCGATGATCTTGTCATGAATTTTTACCCCAGCTCTTGAAACTCCCTCCTTAATCCATCGTGGCCAACTCTACTAATGTCGTTGTGCACAATGTGCAGTACCCCCCACGGATCCTTGCCCTCGTATTTTGGATTATTTTCTAGCCCTGCCGAGACATGTTTCACCCCGGCCCTAGGAAGACAACAAAGACTTCGCGTCTCCCACTAGCGATTACAGATGATTCTGTCTGTCCGCCTAATAGACTAATTCCCAATGATAACAATCGACCGTCTGTTTGCCCCAGGTTTAGAGTAGTCTCACTTGCTTAAGTTCCCAGGTTCGAAACATGCTGTACACATTTTTCCTTTACATAAAATAGAAAATATAACCATTTTCCTGAGGTCAAAATGAAACCCGTCCAATCAGTATAGTGATATGAAACAGAAAAACAATGACCCCAGTGACAGATAGTATTTTAGCAAACCAACTCATATAGTGCAAATGTATTCGTCTGGCAGTCAAACGAATTGAAGTCCGTTTAACTTAGTGTTCTGATTTGTTTTCATTTTATTTTCAGGGAAGCATAATGTTGGTTTTGAAAATTTAATTTATCTCAATTACTATTTTACTAATTGCGGTGTGAGTTGCAGATGTATTGTATTGGTCAAATATTTCGTCATTTGTTTATTTTAAGGAATCCTATAGCTTAGTGAGTAATGCATTCACCGTAGATGTGAGAGACTTGGCTTCGATTCCGGGGAAGAAACGTGGCCAAACATTCAGTCTGGTAGACAGTGCTTCAGATTTTGGACAAAAAGCTGAAGACAACAAGAGAACAGGAGTATCGAATATAGGATTAGAATGCCTGGATGCTTATGCACTAGATTTGGGGCAAATTAAACCGGTTGCCAATTAATTCGAAAATTGAGAAAATTTCTTGCATATTTAGATTCTCAACAGAGGTCCCAAATGTTTAAACTGGGTAAACATAATTTTCGTTTTAGAACACAAATGAGGAAACACAACTTTCCGGGACAGAAAACGGTTGGATCTGTAAGAATCTGTTTGGAAATTTACAGATAAGGCGGCGGTCTTTCGTACAAATAATGTATCAACAGCTTGGATTTGCTTCGCAGCATTCATGCAAATTTGAGCATTTAATAGAACGGACAACATGATTTGAACTTCATTAACGATAACTGTAGAAGTAGAATGTTACTTTATTTTTCCAGTTCTGATCAGATGATAAGAACACATACAGGACAGTGCATCAATAAATTCACTTTGTAGTAACATGAACCCGCCATAGTTTTCCTACAAAATAAAATCTCCACGTCTGACAAATCAGAAGGTCGCTGATGGGAAGAGACGTTAACGGCGTGAATTTCGACTATATTTCTGTTCCTCATATGTAACGAAAATTCGAAATTCCACAGCATAATTTAGCTAAACACACGGTACAAGTCTCAATATTCTAAAGATAATTCTGGCTGCTGTGTATCTATCTGAGTGATGTTGCTAGCTGGGGCGGCGTTGTGAGGGCTGACCATCAGCAAAGTGAACCTGTCTTTTCAAGTGAAGAACATGGAAATTGAAGGGAGGAAGCTGGGAATGGAGTTACATATATTTTGCCCCAATTGGGGAGGGGATAGGGAGGGTGCACAGTTGGGAGGAGTCAACTAATGTCTGGCTGAGTGAACGGCAGGACACGTCAATGTGAATGATGTTTCATGGAACGTTTGTTACAATATCATGGTGTGACCTTGATGAAAGAGCAAGTACTTTGAACTCAATCCCCTACAACATATGTAACTGATGCAGCAGATATAGGAAGGGGGCGGTAAGCCAGGCCTGGCATGGTAACTTAGGTTTGGATATAAGCTTCCTAGATTGTGCCGCAAATCAAATACACTGCACAATATATTGCAAAACCAGTTATGTTCTGGGACAGCATTTTGTCACTTTTGCTTCAGTGAATCTATACATTTTAAGGGATATTTAGCTTATTTTTTAAATTCTTCTCTGAATTTCGCTTGGGTCACAGCGTGAGTAACCGTGTTAGTGCAGCTGCTTAGCAGTGATAGCATGCATCCGGTATCATATGGAATATAGACCGGATCATTATAGCCTGAATATGAAACATAATTCGCAATTTGTCTATACAAGTAATATCCTATGTAGGTCATCCATAAAAGTATAAAACTTCCTGATATAGCGAACAGAATAACGATGGATTTTCTCCTGTTGACAATCTCTGTGTCATTACTGACTTCAGTGCTGTTGACGAGCAGAATCCTGCGACTCTGTTTGCTGCTAAGATGTGTCTGATTGTCAGAGTGTTGAACAACAAAATCAGAACGAACGCAACACAAGGGGTTAGAATGGTGTAAGACCAGGAATAAACTTCCCAGGCAAGCGAATCATAGTAACTTTCCTTTGTCTTGCAGAACCATGGTAAATTATTAATGATATACCAAGGCTCCTAAATAAAATACCAGGGAATGTTTCTGAAGCAGCTCAGAGAACAAACTGTTACTATCACCATAGCCGCTGTTCTCTCGGTGCAGTATATCATTTTCAGCTTGTGACAGCAAATGGCTACAAAGCGATCAAACGTGAAGGCCACTGTGAGCCACATAGAACAGTCAGCGGCTGCACAAAGCAGTATGGTTCCCAACGAACACACTGGGGTGAGGTCCAGGAAACAAACTGGGAAATAAAGATAATTCAGTCGAGTCAATATCACGTTGATGCCGATACTGAGTAGATCGGCCGATGACATGTACACCATGTAGTGAGTGATGCATCTGGAGAGACCACACTTTCCCCGGGAGAGGATCACAGTCGCAATTATATTAACTGTATGGACGAACGTGCATAAAAGTCATCTAATGTCCAGTTTTCTACAAAATCCTGAATCCAGCAAGAATGGATAATCAATTGAAAAGCAATCCAGATAAATGATCAAATAATTCACTTTCAATGATGGAATAAATCAATTGACCATTTTGTATGCATCATCACCCCCTTGTTCAGATAAGTAATCGATAGAATGTTAACAAACCAATCCTACTTATCTATATAAAAAATATACCAGTTACTATGCGTACGAAATAAAACATATTATGGAAGAAATTCAGTTCAAATGATTTCTACGTATACTCAACGCAAGTTAAAGCCCATGTTCGTGCACTGAACAAACATTTTTCCTCACTGCAAAGAAGAGCTAAGTGAGCGTTGTATTTTTCTGAGGTGCAGTGATTCAGGTGTAATACTCAACCGAGGTTATGTCTGATGTCTCACTTACATATACTGCAGCATTATACACAAATGGCAAATTATTCTACAGCTACGATATAAATCTACAACATACGAAGTCAGTAGGTCTAACAGGATATCCAGTGAATATTGCAATGTTGATTTGCAATGTTGCTTGGTCAAATGCGTTCAACAATTTTTCAAATATACAAACGAGAACTACGCCAACAAAATTAAGTATGTGCGGCTGAGACAAAAAGAACAACATTTCATTTATAAGAGCGTCTTTCTCGTTGGGATTTCTTCCCAAGACGCTGAAGGGTGAGGTCGGGAATCGAGCGACGGATGTGGACAGAGTGATCACGGGAGAGAGTTAGTATTGAAGGCAGGCAGTTGGGAGGACGCCAGAAGTAACGGGCGAAGAGGAGGCTTTTCAGATCAGCCTTGAAGGGGTCGAGGGAGGGAGCGAGTGTGGCATTCAGTTCCAGAGCGTGGGGTGCAGAAACCTGAATTCCCGGCCACCGATGGCGTGGTGGGATTTTGCGGGGGACATGGAGCAGACCAGAGCACGCTGACCTAAGCCTGCTGAACAGAGCGGACCGGCAGGTCCATGGTTGACAACAGTAG
>JAYJKW010000262.1:0-25000 GCA_035084275.1 Hydrolagus colliei | reverse complement strand
CCCTGTCTGCCTCTCTCTCTCTCTCTCTCCGTCTCTCTCTCTCTCACTCTCTCTCTCTCTCTCTCTCTCTGTCTCTCAGTCTCTCTGTCTATTTCTCTCTCTCTCTGTCTCTCTCTCAGTCTCCCTGTCTCTCGCACTCCCTCCCTCCCTCTCTCTCTCTCTCTCTCTTTCACGCTCTCAATCAAAATCTCTCTCTCTCTCTGTCTCTGTCTCTCTCTCTCTCTCTGTCTCTCTCTCTCCCTGTCTCTCTCTCTCTCTCTTTGTCTCTCTCTATCTGTCCATCTCTCTGTTTCTCTCTGTCTCTCTCTCTGTCTCAGTTGTTCTTTCTCTCTCTCAGTCTATCTCTCTCTCTCTCTCAGTTTATCTCTCTCTCTCTCAGTCTCTCTCTATCCATCGCGTCTCTCTCTCTCTCTCAGTCTCTCTCAGTTTCTCTCTCTGTCTCTCTCTCCGTCTATCTCTCGCACTCCCTCCCTCCCACCCTCCCTCCCTCTCTCTCTGTCTCTCTCTCTCTCTCTGTCTCTCTCTCAGTCTCTCTCTCTTTCACACTCTCAATAAAAATCTCTCTCGCTCTCTCTCTCTCTCTCTCTCAGTCTCTCTCTCTCTGTCGTGTGTCTCTCTCTCTCTGTCTCTCTCTCTCTGAGTTTCTCTCTCTCTCTCTCTCACTCTGTCTCTGTCCCTCTCTGTCCCCGTCGTTCTCTCTCTCAGTCTCTGTCTTTCTCAACCCCCCCCCCCTCACCCCCCCCCCCTCTCTCTCTCTCTCTCTCTCTCTGTGTCTCTCTCTGTCTCTCATTCGCTCTCCCCCATTCTCAGTCTCTGTGTGTGTGTGTGTCTCCCTCTCTGTGTGTCTCTCTGTGTGTATGTGTCTCTCTCTCTCTGTGTCTCTGTCTCTCTCTCTGTGTCTGTGTGTGTCACTCTCTCTCCCTCACTCCACATCTCTCATTCGCTCTCTCTTAATTTCTCTCTCTCTCAGACTCTCTCTCTCTCTCTCTCAGTCTCTCTCTCTCTGTCTGTCCGTCTCTCTGTGTGTGTGTCTCTCTCTCTCTCTCAGTCTCTCTCTCTCTCTCTGTCTGTCCGTCTCTCTGTGTCTATGTGTGTGTGTGACAGACTGTTTGTCTCTGTATCTCTTTCAGTATCAATGTGCCTGCCTTCCATCCCACATCCTCAGGTTTCAAAGTGCTGCAATTTACAATCTGCTTAACTCTGCATTAATACGAAATATATCAAAAATATTTTGTATTAAATTTGTATTTACACAATATGCCCCTCTCGTGAACTGGGAAGTGGTTCACGTTAAATGTTCGCACGTCGCAACAATTCTATTAATAATAATCGTGCAGTTCATACAGCGCTATGCACTTTTCCTAGACGTCTTCAATCGCTTTGCAGAATATGCTGTCAAATGAATTAACTGTATATTTGTGGGTGAAACACGGCAAGCAATTACTCACAGCAGCGTCCCCACAAACATTCGTGGATTTAAGTGACCAATTTTTATTTACGGAATATTATCAGTCATTTGTTTTTGGAGTAAGGAAACTTGCGCAAGGTTCTGCTTGACCTGCCTGGATTCGAACACAGGTGAAAGGCGAGTTCTTTATCCGATGAGATGCAGGACTACACAAGATATGTTCACATTCACAGACACAGACACACACAATAATAGGCTGTAGGTATTATTACTCCTAATAATAATCCCGCCAAAATAAAAGCACAACAATAAAATTGGTCATTTAAATCCACGACTATTTGTGGGACACTTCCGTACACAATTGGTTGACATGTTTTCTCCCACATATATACAGCTAATTCAATTCACTTTACAGTAAGTTCTGTGAAGTGCTTCCAGTCGTCTAGCTAACACGAAAAGCGCTACATTGAATGCAAGTATTATTATTGGTTATAGTATAGACGCGAAAGTAGATACACAACTCTCAATGATTACCATTTATAAACATGAAGTCACTTCACTTTACAGCGCATTGAGACGTACAGAATACGTAAGAAGCAATTGGTGAAAACGCAATGATTTGTATTCTCTTTACAAGCAGAGTCTCCCATGGTATAACCAGGATTCGACACTATTACCGCTCTACCGGGGTTCGATTCCAATTCAGTGAAAATAGCATTTTCACCTGTGAGCAGCAATATGATTCTCTGTGACAATTTTCTGATATTTCATGAAACTCGCTTTAGCGCAGCAAATTCTTCAGCAAAGTATATCATTGTGACTCCTGCGAACGTATGATTCTGCGTGTCTGCACTTGTCAGCTTCACAAATGGTTTCGCTTACCGTCTCTCTCTCTCTGTGTCTCTCTCTGCATCTCCCTCCCTCTCCCTCCCTCTCTCTCTCTCTCTCTGTGTCTCTCTCTGTGTCTCTCTCTGTCTCTCTCTGTGTGTTTCTCTCTGTGTCTCTCTCTGTGTGTGTCTCTCTCTCCCTCCCTCTCTCCCTCTCTCTGTGTCTCTCTCTGTATCTCTCCCTCCCTCACTCTGTGTCTCTGTCTCTGTCTCTGTGTCTCTCGCTGTCTCTCTCTCTGTGTCTCTCTCTGTCTCTCTCGCTGTGTCACAGAGGATAACTGAAGTAGAATGAGTTCGAGAACGTGACATCAGCGGCTATTAATCATGTAGCGACCTTCAGGATACCAATGAATATTTGAGTTGATTTGATCCAAACGCTACCGTCTTTAAATGTAGATGAGAGTGTCCAAATCAGACATTCCAGCATCAATTTCTGACAACACACGTGGAGACGGCGGGGATTGAACCCGGGACCTCATACAAGCGAAGCACGCTCTCTACCTCTGAACTACATCCCCACATCATGCTGGTCTTCATTTTGAATGGCATTAGGTTAACAACTGTAATGGTTCACAGAATACAGTAGCGTCCCACGGCACGTCAAGATAGAGAACAGAAAATAGCGTCGAAATGGGGGAGAAAGCAGTATAGACCATAGCATGTGCGAGTGGTCGACATAGGGGGAACAAAAGTAGAAAAATTGACTGTATAGCTGTGGGAGAAACGCGGCAGCCAATTTGCGCACAGCAGTTTTCCACAAACAGTCGATGAAGTGGGACCAGGGAGAAAGGCGGCAAAGACGGCAAGGGGAGAGACGGAGGGGAAGGTTGGTGTGAAGTAGGGTCTCGCTACCCTGCCGTGAGAGAGAGAACTGCAGTGGTTTCTGAACCATGGCGCTCGCCTCCATTGTGGCGTGTGTTGCACAGGTTGTGGAGTTGAGGGACAGGGGGGGGGGCAACATTATTATTTTTATTATAGGCGAACCCCATCTAACGTTGCGTTGATCGCTAATACACGTTGTTAGCCAATGGTGGATAGGATCACGGCGGTGCTGGGACCTAGTAGTGAGTTAGGCCGGCAGCGAGAGAGCGAGCCGGGCCGGCAGCGAGTGAGACGAGCAGCGAATGAGTGAGTCTGGCAGGGAGTCAGGGAGCAAGTGAGTGAACAGGCAGGCAGTGAGTGAGCGAAAGGGTGAGCCAGAGAGGCAGTCAGAGGGCAGTCCCACTTGTAACAATTAGGTAAGGAAGGTTTGCGCCTCCAGGAGGGAATGCACTTTCAATTCCGGTGATTTTCATTCTTCAATGTTTGTGGATAACTCATTCTCTTTCAATATTTCAGCGAAAACAGTTATATTTGCAATTTGATTTAGACGCTGCCCTTCACACATGGTAGCCTTTCAAATGTGGAAAACATGACATGTTTCTGCATACGTGAAACAACAAGCTGGCGAAAACAAATTCTACGTGCTGTAGGTTACAAAGATCCATGGATATATCGATCACAACTGTCTCACACATCTTAATTCTCCCCCGACACTCCCCAGTATCCTGCATCTCTCGCATGTTCGGTTCAGGACCTGACTGTTCAGCGACTTGCCATGTCCTCCCAATGTCAAAGGCGCTCTATAGAGATTTCTTTTGTTGGAAGTTTTTGTTGAAGAACAATCGCAGTTTAAACTCTCATCTAAAAGGCCGCACCCCCAGCAATGCAACACGTCCCCAGCAAAACATTTAAATCACAATGTTTTTTACTAAGAGGCTGGCGTGCACCTAATGAGCCAGACTGAAACTTTGCAAGTTGTACCACAGATCAAAACCAGACGCGTGAGATGACTGAAACTTACATTGGGATTGTGCGGAATGGTAAGCAATTCACCATTAGTTGTTTAAATTTCAGTAGTAGTTGCAGCGCCACTACTGGAGTCCGAAGCCTTTGAATCTTCCCATTTCTACCAATACTCTCAATGTGTTATTTGAAATAATGATCTACAAATAGTAATCTTGATAATTTTTATGGTTCCTTATCATCTCTTCAAAACGCCCACACCAATGCTCACAGAACATATCCTACAGCGATTTCTTTATTGCGAATTGTTGGTTGAAGCATAAAGATATAACCAAACTCTAGATCCATAGTCATTTCGTTCACATTCCATCTTCTTACTTCTTGCAACCATATATGCCCGCGAACAACATATACTGTGTTACAAAAATTCCTAAAACAAACCTAACCTTTTTTTACTCGATTAAAACTTAGTGCTTCAACAGTCTCCGTGGAAATATGTTCCACAGCTTTAGTTTTATCACTGGAATATTGCGTCTGTAGATTAGAAATATAAGAGATGTTTTGCGCACAGTAAAGAGCGAGATTCATCCATAACATGACTGAGCAATTGCATCTGTGAGAATCGTATCCAGGAAATTTACAGTATCTACCTGCATTATTTGAGTTGTGAGATGGGATATTGTTAGATCCGCATGTACAGCCAGAAAACTCAATTTAAAAGCTACTTAGTGAACGGAATGCATCACACAGAAACACACACACACACACACACCCAAACACACACGGTCACAGTGAGAGAGAGGGAGAGACAGACAAGGTTAGATACAGTTATAGAGGGAAATGTTCAGAGAGGGAGACACACATACACATACAAAGGCATATAGAGACAGACACAGACGCACACACAGGGACAGATGCAGAGGGACAGATGCATACACCTGTGTCTACAGAAACAGATACAGAAAATGAGAGGCAGTGGTAGAAAGAGAGAGAGAGAAAGGATTAGAGACTGCGACAGAGTCACATATGTCAGGGAGAAAGAGGGAGAGACACACACACACAATCAATTACACACAAAGTGAGAGACACACATGTTTTCCGAGCAATACATTTAATCCATGAATATTTTACTGCTTTGCGGCTGATAAGCATTTCACAGCCAGGTGTATACAATGTAAGGCAGTATATGGGAATTGTATGGCAGCATTATCCTTTGTGGAAAGCGTTATCACCTTTAACGGGTTAAACTACAGCAGTGACCTCAGCGCCCTGTACACACTATGTTCACAAAGGCCTTTGTCCCTCCCAAGCTGTGCCCAATGCTGTAGGTAATGGGTTCAATGCTGGTGAGTGGCCCCTGTGTAGACAATGTACACACACACTCCAGGCTGGGGAATACTGTGTGTAGGTGGGGGACACATACACACATGAGCATCTCTCTGATGGTTTAGATACTTTAACAACAACACATTGCATTGACACACGGTGACGTGTGTGGTGTTGTGGGCCTGGGTTTCATCATGGGATGGACACCCAGCTGCCCCCAAATTACATCTTTGGGGTGATTTGCGTAACTCAGATCCAATACAGTATTGTTTGCTCTCGGCACAAAGTCTCCCAGGATCGTGCGGTAAAATTGCTCAATGGAGCGTTCCCCACTTTCCGTTAAATACAACTCTATGTTACGCTCTTGAGCAACACCGTTTGTGCGTGAGCTGCTGCCTGTAACACAGACTAATTAATTATATTCTCTGTAAAGATGGCATACCCGATCCTCTATAGAATAGAGGATATTTACTACCCAATTCTCGCTGCTGTTGGGCTTCCCGGCAAGTGATTTAAACAATTGATTATTCAGGTTGAGATACGGTAAACGTCGCAACTTGAATCGCTTCAGCATTCACCAATCTGATCCAATAACTTGTGGGTTATTTCGTGATGTACGGAGACAGGGACCAGCGATTGCTGTAGTGCGAAGGATGAGTTTCATTGTTTCAAAACCGGACGTTAGAATAAGAACTTGATTAGATATCGCCGATCTGCCCCTGTACATGTTACCGAATTGATGGCAGGCACAATTTATGGCAAAGATAGTTATTTTAATCAGTAAATAGCACAGAACAGCCGCAAGGTGAATGGCCAGTTTTATCTCAGGAAGCTGTGTACAGGCGCCATGAGAAATGTGATCTCTTTTGAAGTGTCTCCAAAACATAGACAATACAGTTCTTTATTGATATATTTTGCGTTTCTAAACAGCCCTTTGCTCTCTCGGTGTAACTCAACTTGTGCCTGTAATAATAACATAATCATCCTTGCATTTGTTATAGCGCTTTTCGCATCTTATCGAAGTCCCAAAGAGCTTCACAAAATATACTGTACAGTGAATTGACTGTACATTTGTGGGCTAACTGCGGCAGCCAATTACGCAAAAATAGTGTCCCACAGACAGTCGTGGATTGAAACGACTACGTTTATTGTGCTTTTGTTGGATGGATTATAATTAGGCGCGTAGAGTAAGGAAAATTGCCCAAGATTTCGCACTGACCTCGCTGGATTCGAACACAGGTCTCCGCAGGTCTCCCCTTGGTCTCCCCAGCTTGCAAGACAAGTGCGCTAACCACTGAGAAACAGCAACTCTACATATCTCCATGTATCTCTATATCTCTCTATTAATAATTCTGATTGTGTCTCTGAACGTCTGATTTTCTAAAGGTTTGTGTATTTCTGCCAGCAGATCCCCCTATCTGTTGATGTGTGATTGTGTCTCTTGTGATATGTGTTTCTCTCTGACCTTGTGGGAGTATCTATTTCTGTCACCTCCGTTATTTGTATTCGTGTGTCACTCGTTTCTTCCGTATCTTCCTGTGTGTACATTTGTGTCTGTGTATCACTCCCACTGTTGTTTATCCAACTCTATCATTCTCCCTGTCTGTTTCTCTCCAGCCCTTTCTCTCTCGCCCTCTCTATCCAACGACCGCGTTCTCTATCTCTCCTCCCCTCTCTCTCACTATCGCTCAGTGTCTCTATCACTTTCTCCACCACCTCCCCCCCACCCCTCCCATCATTCCACCACTCATTCTCTCTGTCACTTTTCGGTGGACGGCGAGACATGTTCAACACATTGTAATCTTTACCAATGAATATTTATGTCTCATCTTTTTTATCTCTCTCTCTCTCTGTAGTCATCCTAACGGCGATTGTTGTCCTGGCTCGAGGGAGGTGCGGTCTCTCCAAGTGCATCTCCAAGTACCTGTTGGCCATGTCAGTGGCTGATCTGACGGTGGTTATTTTTAGCGTGATCTTTGGTTACATTGTTAATTTTTACTTCAGAAATTCGTTCATGCGCCTCACTCCCGTGTGCCGGGTGCTATTTATACTGGAATTTGTAACAAGGGAAACCTCTGTCTGGCTCACTATCGCTTTCACCTTTGATCGATATGTCGCCATCTGTTGGCAAAAACTCAAAGATAAATATTGCACCGAAAAAACAGCTGCTGCAGTGATAGCGGGGTTGAGTGTTGTCTTCACTGTGAAAAACATTCCCTGGTATTTTGCATATGAATCCGAATTCACAATTGACAATACACCCTGGGAATGCATTATTACACCAAGCTTTCATGTTTCACTCCCATGGATAGTGTTTGACTGGCTCAGCATCATTGTAACCCCTTTTCTCCCGTATGTTCTGATTGTGCTGCTGAACGCCCTGACTGTCAGCCACATACTGGTGGCCAGTCGAGCCCGCAGGAGATTGCGGGGACACAGTGATGGGGACAGAACCAGAGGTGAGAGAGACAGTGATCCAGAGATGAAAAACAGGAGGAAATCCATCGTTTTACTGCTTGCTGTTTCTGCCAATTTTATATTATTATGGATGACATATACTCTATATTTTTTATACTGGAAGATTTCGAAACCAGGTAACTTCACAGGGCCTAATGATCCTAAGCATATTATCTGGCGAACTGGCTTCATGTTGCAGCAGTTGAGCTGTTGTACAAACACATTTATTTACGCTGTGACTCAGACTAAATTCAGAGAAGAGATTAAGAAAGGGCTGACATTTCCTGTAACTCTAATTGTGAGACTATTTCATTGACAAACTTTGTCACTGATGTGTGTGTGTGACGATGTGACGGGAAAGACACAGTGATGTTGTCCCCATCAGCCTGCCCGTCCCTTCATCAAGTAGCACGTAATGTTGTCTTCTGGAGATCATCAAGTGAATAAAATCTATATTCATGAATAAAAGTGTATCACAGAATATTCTTTGAAATGTATCGACTGTATAGTTGTACGCCAAACACATCAGCAAGTTACGCACAGCAGTGACCCACAAACAGATATGGATTAAAAATACCTATTTATTATTCTTTTTCTCGAGCAATTGTTATTAATCGTGTGTTGTAAGGAAACTTGCCCAAAATTGTACCCTGTCTAGAATTGAACCCAAATCTCTCGCTTGTAAGGAGAGTGCTCTAAACACTAAGCTACAGGATTCCACACCTGTCAGTGAATTGTCCCTATTAGTGCTCGACACTATGCCACTGCATGTATCTGTGCAAGCAAAATAACTGGAGAGACAGAGAGAGTGTGAGCACCACACTAATGTGAGCGTGCAGTGCTTTTTCTGAATGTGTGTGTGTGAGAGAGAAAGGGAGTCAGTGCTGTAAGATATCGATTTGTAGAGTCCTGTATCTCAGTGGATGTAGCACTCGCCATAAAAGAATGAGACCTGCATCTGATTTCAGGCAGGTCAGCGCGAAATCTTGGGATAGTTTCCTTACTACACACGTCGCATTATAATCCCTAAAAAAAACTGTAAGACATTGTTCATTTCAATCAACGACTGTTTGTGGGGCACTGCTGTGCGCAATTGGATGTCCTGTATTGCCCACACATATGCTTTCAATTCACTTTACGGTATATTGTTTGAAGCGGTTTGAGACACAGTTTTGAAGATTCCAAAAGTGCTGTATCAAACGCAAAGATTATTATTAAGACATAAAAGTTAGTTCAGAATGAGCTAGTTAGACTAACACCGAAAGTAGAAACAGAATCTGGCAGTGGGAGACCGGATATGGTGTGCTCAGTAAATTGGACACTTTGATTTGACATTAAATATATTTTGCAAAGAACGCTTGCTCTGGTTTGAATGTGATTTTGTGCGTGTAATACATTCGCTGTTTTGGGGGGGGTTTGTACAATATACAATGAGGTATCGATATAACACAAGTCACCTCATTTCTTACGCATATTAATCATTTCACCTGTTCGATATAATGACACTCCGGAGGCTCCCATTCATGCTGATTTTGCTGGCCAACTTTCTAACTGTCAGCCACATTTTCGTGGCAGTAGAGCTCACAAATGAGGGTGGGAGTGCGGACAATAAGACGGGAATACAGGTTTGAGTGAGTGAATGTGTGCACAATTTGCTGCCGCGTTTCACCCATACATTCCATCGTCCATTCGTGTTACAATACATTCTTTGATGCGCTTTGAGACATTTTGAGGAAGTGGTACGGCGCTATATCGATTCTATGTATTACTATCATTCATACTGTTAACAATTTAGCCTTTCCAAGGATAAGTCATAGTGGATTTCAGGTCACTGCTCCTCACACAACCCTCTCCATGTCGAGGTAAAACATTAACTCTTTCCTGATAGTTTGTAAAATAATTCTTAGTCTTCTCCCTGTGGAACTAATTAATTACTGAGTTCGCAGATTAATTTGCTTAGTGATGTACAAACGTATCACAACAACAAAATCGCACTCGCATAGAGTTCATAGATTGAAGCCTTGAGTTACATGTGGAATTATGACGTGATCGATTCTAAGCATTATTATTATCAATAATATTGTCATTTTCCCCATTCCAAGAATGAAACAAGTTACCTCTCATCACTCTCTTCTTCACACATCCCACCCCACATAAAGCGATCATTTGAACTCAGTCTTCAAAAATGGTTCGTAACCAACACACTGCGAAATTAATTAAATACTTGATAGACAGTGTTAATTTACTTGATGATGTACAAACGTATAAAACATATACATTGAACACTTGAGCTACATGTGGAGTTAGTGATATTCAATAAAACATCATGACAACAACTTTCTAACTGTATGTCGTCCACAAAATATGGAGTCAGTTCACTTTACAGTGTATCCTGTCAATCCCTACTGATACTTTTCGAAGGCATGAGATGAGACAACCACAACAATACTAAAATTACACTTGTATAATGCCTTTCACGTCTGGAGGACGTCCCAATTACTGTCCAGTTACTGTCTCAAAGTTGAACTGAGGAGAGATGGGGTGAGACGGAAGGCGGGGATTAATGATAAGAATCCTTGCATATTTTATTGCATTTGATAACTTCTACATGTCTCCGAGCACTTCACAGTCTAGGCTGTCCTGTGCTGCAGGAACGCGTGGAGATACTGGGTAAATATACAAGAACATAAGAATCAGGAGCAGAGGAAGAATATAACTCCATATGTCCCGCCTTATTCCCATATCCTTTAATACCTTGATCGATAATAAATCTATCAATCCCAGGCTTTAATGGATTCAAGCAATGAGCATCTATAGTTTTCAGGGAAGAGAATTCCATAAATTAACTTATATCTGAGTGAATAATTGTATTGTCAACTCAGTGCGACCTCCTGTAGCTCAGTATTTAGAACACTTGTCTTGCAAGCTGGGGAGACCAATCTGGGGAGACCTGTGTTCAAATCCAGGCATGTCACGGCGAAACCTTGGGCAAGTTTCCTTACTCCACACACACGCCTAATGATAATCCCTCACTAAAAAAACCACAATAATAAAATTGGTCATTTCAATCGACGACTATGTGTGCGCAATTCGCTGGCACGATTCGCCCACAAATATATAAAATAAATTCACCTTGCAGTATATTCTGTGAAGCGCTTTGGAACGTTGATAAGATATGGAAAGCGCTATATCAAACGCAAGGATTATAAAGTGCTGACCCCAAATTTTAAGGCTTTGACCCTTGGTTATAGTTTCTCATTTTGCCATATTCAAGAGAATGCAGGCCTAGTTTTGAAAGACGAACCTGTCTTCACAGCCGAGCTCCTTTATCCCAGGAACAAACATATGGGATGATTCCCTAGGGGAATTAATTAATTACTTAATTCAAAGTGTAAATGACTTGGTGATGTACCAACATATAACAACAATAAAACTTTACTTGTATAGATCTTATAGATTGAAGCCTTGAGTTACATGTGGAATTATGACTTCATCGATTCCAAGCATCATTATTATGAATAATATTATTAATAGAGAATTAAATAAATTAACTACCGTCTGAGTATCAAAAAACATCGGAAGGACTGACCCCAAATTTGAAGACTGTGCCCATTTGTTATCATTTCTCCAACCAGGATAAATATTCTGCCACTGCCTAGTCTGTTTTAGCCCTTAATTTTCTTATAGGCGACGATAAGTTCCCCTATAATACTTCGATATTCTCGAAAACATAGGCCTAGATGGCTCATCTTATCATCATAGCTGAACCCCCTTTTCCCATGAACCAAACTTGTTGTGCACCCACTTTAAGTGGAGTAATTCCTTTCATAAATAATGAAGCCAAACCTGCACACAATATTCTAGGTGCGTTCTCAGGAAAGGCCTCTTCACTTGCAGCAAGACTTCCCAACTCTTATATTCTAACGCTTTTGTAATAAACGCCAACATGCCTTTTGCACAAAATACAAAGATCTGTATTCTTCAGTGCACAGCAAAACTAAGATTTTCCTGTGCACATAATTATTTCCCTTTCCTTCCACATATTTAATGGGGTTTGATCCAAGATGGAGAGACAGCAGAACGCTTATCCGTTAGCCTCGCTTCCTCCCTTGCCTCCACTAAGGCCGGTCTCAAGACCACTCTCTTCCACCGTGCCTTCTGCTGCCCTCCTAACTCTCCACGCTTTCCTACTGTCCTTCCCCGTGTACATACATTGACACTCCCCACCCGCCCAACTCGGGTCCTAACGTGATTGTTCAGCCATTCGACGTGAATGGTCATCTAGAAATATAACTCTCTTGGTATTGTTCTTCTCAAGTGCACACCCGAAGTTACTGTATAGTCAATAGTATGAATTTAGGCCATGAGAGAATGGTTTATTTGGAGGTGGACTTGGGTTCAGGGAGTTCAGATGTTACCATTATCATTTGCTTGGCCGAAGACATGGTCAATGAGGAGAGCAGTGATCAGTGACGTGAGCTCTGCAGGAGCCAGTATATAAATCGAAGTTGTTGTTGTTGTTGTTGTCAAAGTCGGCAATGTAATCAACGTACGTGCAAAACAGCGGTGTCATCCCAATGTGATAACTGTTCAAATACACACCAACAAACCAACGCCTCCAAGATGTTTTCCAGATTTCCAATCACTTGCTGACCTTCTGCCATATAACTTTCGCATCTGATCTAGTTACTCCCCGCTTCCCACCCATTGCCAGGAGTTCAGTGGGAAAGATGTCACAGGATTGTATCTGCCGTGTAGAGGCCGTATAGTTTATAGGCAAATTTCGAGGCGGTTTGCATAGAGCAGGCAAGCGCCACCAAATCGCCACCAAGCTTCTCCTGTGTCTGGCTCTGGTTAAATTGCTCATGTCCACGTTTCTCTTCTACGTTACCGAAGGAAGATTCAGCTACAGAACAAAGAACATATTTTTCTTTTGAACACATTAAAGTCTTTGCTTTTGATATAGCGCTTTTCGTATATTATCGATCTCACAAGGCGCTTCACAGAATAGACTGTAAAGTGAATTGACTACATTTTTGCACGAAGTGCGGCTGCCAGTTGCACATAGCAGTGTCCCACAAACAAACGTGGATGCAAATGACCAATTAGCCTTATGTGTATTGGAGGGATTATTATTTGGCATGTGGTGTAAGTAAACTTGCCCAAATTTTCGCCCTGACCTGCCTGGATACACACACAGGTTTCACGCTTGTAAATCGAGTTATCGAGGCCCTCCATAGTTCCTCTCCTATCTGTCTGACCGTTATCCTGCTGCCAAGCTTTATATTACCTCCGTTTTCCTTTGAGGAATAAGAATGCCACAGTATAGTTCGTCCAAATGAGGCTAACTAGAGCAGTTAGGGAACGTGTACAGTCAAATGAGAAAACTATAAAACAGCAAAGATAAGCAGTAAACCAGAGAATTGGAAGAGCTTTAGGGATCAACAAAGTAGAGCCTAACATTGATTAAGAGGGAGAAAATTGAATATGAGGGCAAACTAGCGAGGAATATAAAGACAGACTGCAAGAGCTTTTACAAGTATGTAAAGAGGAAGAGGCTATCAAATACAAATATCCCACACTAATACATAATTGGTCATTTCAATCCACGATTGCTTGTCCGGACATGACTGTGTGCAATTGGCTGCCACGCTTCCCCCACAAATACACCTTCAATTCACTTTACGGTTTATTTTATGACGCGCTGTAAGATGTCGATCAGACGTCAAAAGCGCTTCATCAAATGGACGGATTATTATTTTTATTGTGCTCCCTCCCATCTCTCACCCCCTCTCTTGGGGATATACCCATGTTACCGTATCCCAGAGACTGTAAGGCACAGATTGGCAATATTGACAATGTTGGTAACAAGTGCTTGAAACGTTTTCTCCTGTTTCTGCTGTTGATCCACCTTGGACCACACAACACATTACAGCTTTAACACCCACAGCTGACAGCAGTTCAGTGGGGAGTGTGTCACAGCATTGAATCTACTTGGTATTGGCTGTATATTATGCAGGCAAATTTCAAGGCAGTTTGCATGCAACAGTCAAGACCCACCAAATCCTCCGGGGAAACCGTGTTCGAAAACAACCTTGCCATCACTTCAAATGTTTAACTCTTTAACCCCATGGAATACCAAATTATAACTGGAAAAAGACCCTCTCAACTCCTGTTAGCTGTGCGAGTTGGAGGGAGGCACAGTGTAGAGGGAGCTCTACTGTGTCTCTTACCCTGACCTGGGAGAGCGGACGGAAGCAAAGTGTAGGGGGAGCCTTACTGTGTCTCTATCCCTGACATGGGAATGTGCACACTCAGTATAGATAGAGCTTTACTGTGGCTCTAACTCTGACCTGGGCGTGTGGACGCATGCACAGTGTAGAGGGAGCTTTACTGTGTCACTTTACACAGTGTAGCTGTGGTGGAGGGAGGGGGGTGAGGGGAGGGCCAGAGTTGCGACATAACCCAAGATATTCTGAAAGTGACAAATGGGAAGCAGCACACATAATAGTATTAATTATTAACAATAAATAATAATTTGGTCTTTCCATCATCCTACCATTTTACACTTTTGAAAGACGTCTCAAAGCACTTCACAGGACCCACTGTAAAGTGTAGTGACTGTGTTTTGTGGATGAAAAGCGGCAGACAATTAATTGCACAGTCATGGATTGAGTGAACAGAAATATTATCATTTTGAAGGTATTATTAACCCGGAGGAGCGGTGGGGGTTCGGGGGGTGGATAGTAATCCGCCAATCGACTAACAAGCGGCTTCCTCTTGACTGCTGGTAAACAGAGGTGTGTGTGTGTGTCTTTGTGTATGTGTAGTCAGGAAACTCGCCTAAGATTTCACCCTGTCCTGTCTCGACCAGAAATTAAACTCCTAAACTCCACACAGTGGGAGAGGGAGGATTGCATTCACTAACTCTCCTACACACTCACGCATATTTACTCTCACACACTTACCCTCACATTCTCTCTTTCAAACTTTCTCCCATTCTCCCACAAACACTGTCTCTCTCTAACACTCTCTCCCACACATACTCTCTCTCATTCTCTCTCAGTATGATTCACAAACTCTCTCTCACGTACTCTGTCTGTCACATACTCTCTTACTGTCTCTCTCAATGGTTCTTACACATACTCTCTCTCAATGTCTCTCACACTCTCTGTCTCCTTCATGCACTCCCTGACACTCTCTCAATCGCACACTTTCTCACTGTATCTCGCATGCTCTCTCACCCACTGTCTCTCACACACACTCTCTTAGACTCCCTCACGCTCTCTCACCGTCTCACTGTATCTTACATAATCTCCCACACATTGTCCTTCACTGTCTATCATACACTCTCTCTGTCGCATACACTCACTGTCTCTCACGTACTCTTTTTCACACGCAGTTTCACTGTCTCTCACACTCTCTCTGTTGCACACTCTCACACGCAGTCTCTCTCTCTCACACACTCTCCCACGGTATCTCGTAAAATCTCTGTATCGCACTCACTCTCTCACACGCTCTCTCCCCCTCCCTCGGTGTTTCTCACAGAGAGAGAGGAGACATGACGAAGGTTGTCCCGTGCCTCCTGATCGCATTGATGTTCACAATCATTTCAGACGCCACAGAAATCACCAACACTGTCCGGCAGCGAGTTGTGGACACGTGAGTGACGTTGAGGAGTGACAATCTCTTTATCTCCCAACGCCCTCCGTCCCTCTCTCCAACTCCCATCTCTCTAGCTCACCTCCCGTCCCCTCCCAACTGTCTCCCTCACTCCCCTCCCACCTCTCTCCCTCCCCTTCCAAAGCTCTCTCTCTCTTCACATCTCTCCCTGCCTCCCCTCAATGCTCTCGCTCCCTCACCTCCCAACTCTCTACCTCCCTCCCTCTCTCCCTCCCGTTCTAACTCTCTCCCTCCCTCCTCTCCCACCTTTCTCCCTCCTCTTCCCAGTCTCTCCGTCCCTTCCCAACTCTCCTCCTCCCCTCCTCACAACGCTGTCCCTCCTCACCTCCCAACTCTCTGCCTCCCTCTACTCGCAACTCTCTGCCTTACTTCCTTCCCAACTCTTTTGCTTCCCTACCAACACTTTCCCATACCTCCTACTTCCCCCCCCTCCCATCCTAACTCTCTCTCTGTACCCCTCCAAATTCCCTTCCCAACACTCTCCCTCCGCTCTCAATTCTCTCCCTCCACTCCCAACTCTCTCCCTCCCCACCCAATTCTCTCCCTCCCCACCCAACTCTCTGCCTCCCCTCCCAACTCACTCACTCCACTCTCAATTCTATCCCTCCCCTCCCAACTCTCTCTCTCTGCCTGCCAGCTCACTGTCTCCATCCCCGCCAACTCTCTCCCTCCCTCCCAAATCTCTCTCTGCCCCCTAGCTCACTGCCTCCGTCCCCCCCCACACCAACCCACTCCCTCCATCCACTCTCAACACTCTCCCTTGCTCCACTCACAACTATCTCTCTCCCTCCCCTCCCAACTCTCTCCCTCTCCCACTCACAAATCTATCCCTCCACTCCCAACTCTCCCCCTCACCATCCTAAATTTCTCGCTCCCCTCCCAACTCTATTCCTCCCTCCACTCCGGACACTCTCGCTCCCTCCCACCTCTCTCCTTACTCCCTAACATGACCCTCTTCCTTGCTCGAATTCAAGATCCTCGTCCTCAGTTTCAAAGCCATTCCAAGCCTCACCCATCTCTATGACCTGCTATCTCGCTATCCGCCTCCCCATTCCCTCCGTTCAGCAGGCTCTGGCGTGCTCCATGTCTCCCGCCGTCACCGGCTCGCCATCGGTGGTCGAGCTTTCAGCGTTTCTGCACCACACTCTGGAAATCCATCCCACAATCCCTTCGCCTCACTTCCCCCCTTTCCTCCTTCAAGGCCAGTCTGAAGACCCTCCTTTTTGGACTTGCCTTCTACTCCCCTCTTAAGTCTTACACCTCTCCTACTCTCCCTGCCCTTCCGGCTACCCGCAACCCCCACCCCCCACCCACCCCAGCCCCCACCACTGCTCGCTTTCCGACCTAATTTTTCTGGGCCTTGGTAGGTCCTACTGGCGAGAGAGATTGATCTATAAATGGCAATGTTGTTGTTGTTATTTGCCTCCCAGGTTCCACAGTAGTATCGCTGGAGAGAAACCTGTAGATGTACAGATGTGTTTTCTCATCATGCTGACTGCTGACCAGTGCCAGGGTAACACGGCGGTGGAATACAAGTGGAACAACCAAGACAGAGCCCAGATCCTCAGCCAGGCCGATTTACAGACGGCTGATCAGAACTCCATTGTCAACTACATCGCCGTCTACCCCTCGTCGTTCGGGAGATGTATCGACCAAGAGATCCTATTTGGCGAAAACAACGGACATGACTCGTGGGTTGAGAAACTTGGGAAGGTTATGAGACCTTCCCTGACACACGGAGGTTGTCTTGTGTTCTACTCCACCAACACCCCCCGTGTCTGGACAAGTATTTCAGCGGCGGAGGCCAGGACACAGTTTCCAAGTTGTACGAAAATCCGTTCGGCGATTTGCCCGAAGTTGACAAATAGTTTTTTATACAGCTAGTTGTACTGTCCGCAAGATCAATTCTGCAACGTTGAGCAGACTTTTGAGCAATATCACGCCGCCTCCTACTTGATTTACCGCTGCAAGATTGAGGAAAATAATCGGAATCGACTCGGCCCGAGCGAGCCCTGCACAGAACCAGACTTCTGTTTGGTGGGGAGTGACTCTGAGGTGCCAGGGGGAGGCAGGGTGCCACGGCGCAGAGGGACACCAACGGGTGGCTTTGGTCTATGGTTTCGTAGGAGGCGATAGGTTTGTGTGCTTAGTGGCGGTTATTCGAGTGGTGTGAATTTTTGCAGTTGCCGGATGATTGGAGGCCACACTATGGTTAAAGGCTCTCAGGCTGCACATCACAACAAGCGTTCGGCTGCTCAGTCTGAGCCTCGTAGTGAGATTCAGGGTCAGCAAGAGCAACGAGAACATAAGTGGATCCCACTCCAATAAATTGACAGCAGGTGGGGCTGGGGGCAGAGGGGTTGCGAGATGGGGGTTGGTGGTAGGGGGATTGGAGGCTGGTGTTTGGGGGCTGGAGTTTGGGGGGTTCGGGGATGCAGGCTGAGGTTTGGGGCTGAGTGCTGTGTTTTGGGAGCAGGGGGTTGGGAGGCAGGGGGCTGGGGCTGAGTCCTGTGGGTTGGGGGGATGGCGCTGCGACCTGGCGGTTGGGGTCTAGTGGCTGCAGTTGGTGTAATTATTATCTAGTAATAAAGCTTGCTTTAGCATGACTGGTGTCTCAGTATTAAATTGTTAACACTCACTCTCTCAAACACACTCTCACACACACACTCTCACACGCACTCTCACAATTTCACACACACTCCCTCATACTGCCATCCACCACACTCTACATTTCTACACTCACTCTAATTTTAAAGATCTCTCTATCTCTCTCTCTATCTGTTTCCCCTCTTCCCTCCTTCACTACCCACCCAACCCCAACACACACACGCTCTCTCCCTCTCTTTCTCTCACATTCACTCATTACTCTCCTCTTTCCAAGACAACGAGTTCAGTTTCGAGATACTCACACTTGTTCTCATTTCCCTCTACTCCTCTGCACCCCCCGATCTCTCCCCCCTCCTCAAACCAGCCCACGCTGCCTTAGCTCCTGGTCTTGTCTATTCCTTGTCTCCCCCGAATCCTCCGCTCCACTCTCGGCAGCTGTACCTTCAGCCACTACGCACTGAGGCCCTGGAACTCCCTCACTCAATCATCTCGCCTCTCCCCATTTATACCCCCTTCCTCCCTCCTTCTGTCTCCTCTTTCTCTCTCTCCGCCCCTCTCTCCCTCCTGCCCTTCTTCTATCCACTCTCACTCTCTCCCCCACATCACTCCCTTCGCTTTGCCCTCTCTCTACGCCCTCTCTCGCTCCCTCCCAATACCTCACTCCATTCCTCTGTCCCCTCTCTCTCTATGTCCATCATTCCCTTCGCCTCGCTACCTGTCTCCCTCCCCCTCTCTCCCTCTGTCTCCTCTCTCTGCCACTCACTCACTTCGCCTCGTCCCCTTTCCCTCCCCCTCTCCCGCACTGATTTCCTTCGCCTCCCTCCCTCTGTCCCCTCTCTCTGTCCATCACTCCCATCGTCTGTCCCCCTGCCTCCCTCCCTTCACCTCGTCCCCTCCCTCTGTCCCTCCCTCCCTCCCTACGTGTCACTCTATCCGTTACTCAATCCCTTTGCCTCCCATCCCACCCTCTCTCTTCGCATTTTCAGGTCACAGCTGAAGACGTTTTTCTTCGACTGTGCATTTGGTCACCTTTCTCCCCTGCCCCAGGCTCGGTCCCGGGATCCTTTACCGTAAAGTGCTCTGAGACGCCATCCGGCGTGGAGCGAGGGTGCGATATAAATCCAAGTTGTTGTTGTTGTTACAGCTCACAACAGCTCAGCTGACAATAATAATACAATAAAATATAATAATTATCCTTGCATTCGATATAGTGGCTTTCCACATCTTATCGACTGTGTCTCATAGAGCTTCAAAAAATATACCGTAAAGTGAATTGACTGTTTGTGGAGGTGTGAAACATGGCAGCCAATTGCGCACAGCTGTGTGTGTCTGTGGGAGTGAGTGTGTGTGAATCTGTGTGTGAGTGTGTCTGTCTGTGTGAGTGTGTGTCCCACAAACAGCGGTATGTTTTCATAGAATCATAACATCTTACGGCAAAAAAGGAGGCCATTCGGCCCATCGATTCTGTGCCGGATCTTTAGAAAGAGCAATTTAATCCCACTCCCCAGCTCTCTCTCTCCCCCCATAACAGCGCAAACCCGTCCTCCCCAAATAAATGTCTAACTCTTTTAAAAGCTGTTATCAAATCGGCCTCCACCATCTCTTCAGGCAATGCATTCCAGATTCGAATAACTCCCTGTGTTGTCTCTTCACCTCCTCTCTGCTTTTTTGAAACTATTTTAAATCTGTGAGCACGAGTCACTGATACGCCCACCAGTTTTTTCCTTGTTTACTCTGTCAAATCCCCTCATGATCACAAAAGCTTCTATTAGGTCTCCTCGCTACCTTCTCTGTTCCAATGAGAATAACCCTAGTCAATCTAGCCTTTCCTCATAGCTGATGTCCCTGATACCTGGTACCATCCTGGTGAATCTTCTCTGCATCCTTTCGAATGTCTTAGCATCCTTCCTAAAGCATGGTGACCAGAAATAAACACGTTTCAGGAGCATGCCCCTTCGTCAGAAGACGGGGGAGTTGAGCTAACTATGGCCTGATAGCACAATGTAGTATCCTCTACATTGGGGAAACCAAACGCAGGTAGGGTGAACAATATGCCGAACACTACAATCCTGGCAGGAAATATTACCCTGACTTACCGGTTTAATGCCACATTAACTCTCCTTCCCATTCGCACTCCGACCTCTCCAGCCACAGTCTCCTACCCTGTTCCAATGAACCACAGTAGAATTTCAGCAATTTCACGCCATAACAGCTCACCTCCCCCCTCTGCTGTGATCATCTGATATGCCTGTTTTTTTTCTTGCAATTTCAGCTCCTGTTTGTTTGCTTTAACGCTATTAACGTCTCATCTAAAAACCGAATCTATCTGGTTAGAAATGAGGAATAAAAAAGGTGCAGTTACACTGTTAGGGGTATACTATAGACCACCAAATAGTGGGGAGGAGATAGACAAGCAGATCTGCAAGCGTATCACGGAGAAATGCAGAACTAATAGAGTAGTGATAATCGGTGACTTCAACTATCCTAACATAGACTGGCAGAATAGTAGAGTAAAGGGCAAGGAGGGAGAAGAATTCCTGAAGTGTGTGCAGGACAACTTTCTTGATCAGTATGTTTCCAGTCCAACGAGGAAAGAAGCATTGCTGGATCTAGTTTTGGGAAATGAGGTAGGGCAAGTTCAACAGGTTTCTGTAGGTGAGCATCTAGGGAATAGTGACCACAATATCGTTAGATTCAGAATAATTATGGAAAGGGATAAGGAATAATCACAGGTGAGGACACTCAACTGGAAAAGGGCTAATTTCAATGAGTTGAGGTGGGACCTAGCCAAGGTGGATTGGAAAGAAAAATTGGCAGGTAAGACAACTAACGAGCAGTGGGCAGCGTTCAAAGAGGAGATAGTTCAGGCACAGGTCAAAAGCATCCCCACAAAGGTGAAATGTAAGGCATCCAAACCTCCCTGGATGACTAAGGAAATCGGGGCCAAAATAAAACAAACAAAAAAAGAGGCTTATGATAAGTGTCAGGCTCAAAATTCAGAAGGGAACAAAGCAGAATATAGGAAGTGTAGGATAGAACTAAAAAAGGAAGTTAGAGGGGCAAAGAGACTGCATGAAAAACAATTAGCGAGTAAGATTAAGGGGAACCCTAAGGTTTTTTTACCAACATATTAAGAGTAAAAGGTTGGTCAAGGAGAGGGTGGGGCCAATTAGGGACCTTGGAGGAAATCTCATTGTGGAGGCAGAGGGCATGGCTGATGTACTGAATGAGTACTTCGCCTCTGTCTTCACAAAAGAAAATGATACAGCCAATGTCATGGTATTACAGGAGAGGGTAGGAGAAATGGATAGAATAATTATAACCAGAGAGGAAGTGCTAAAAAGGTTGACGTCGCTCAAGGTGGATAAGTCACCTGGTCCGGATGGGATGCACCCTAGGTTACTAAGTGAGGCACGGGAGCAAATAGCAGGGACTCTGGCCACGATGTTTCAATCTTCCTTGGACACAGGGGTCGTGCCAGAGGACTGGAGGATAGCTAATGTTACTCCCTTGTATAAAAAGGGGCAGAAGGACAAGCCTGGTAACTACAGACCAGTCAGTCTAACGTCGGTAGTGGACAAACTTCTAGAGTCCATAATCAGGGACAAGGTAGATCTTCACTTAGAAAGATATAGGCTAATAAAGGACAGTCAACATGGATTTGTTAAAGGCAAATCTTGCCTTACAAATCTGATAGAATTTTTTGATGAGGTAACGGAATGGGTGGATAATGGTAGCGCAGTTGATGTAGTTTACATGGACTTTCAAAAGGCATTTGACAAAGTGCCACATGAGAGACTTATTATGAAATTAAAGGCCCATGGCGTAAAAGGGACAGTGGCAGCGTGGATCCACAACTGGCTGCGAGACAGAAAGCAGAGAGTTGTAGTGAGCGGCTGTTTTTCAGATTGGAGGGAAGTGAGCAGTGGTGTGCCACAGGGATCAGTTTTGGGACCATTGCTGTTTGTAATCTACATCAATGATCTGGACTTGGGTGTACGGAGTACAGTTTTCAAGTTTGCAGATGACACTAAGTTAGGGAGAATAGTAAACAGTGAGGAGGATAGTAGCCATCTGCAAGAGGATATAGACAAATTGGTAAAGTGGGCAGACACATGGCAGATGAAGTTTAATGCAGAGAAGTGTGAGGTGATGCATTTTGGGAGAAGAAATGAAGGGAGGCAATATAGGCTAGATAGTACAATTTTAAATGGTGTAAAGGAACAGAGAGACCTGGGGATTTGTGTTAGTGACTCGTTGAAGATGGCAGGACAGGTAGACAAGGCTGTTAAGAAGGCATATGGGATACTAGGCTTTATAAATAGGGGTATAGAGTACAAAAGTCAGGAAGTGCTGACTAACCTCTATAGGACTTTGGTGAGGCCTCAGCTGGAATACTGTGTTCAATTCTGGTCACCACACTACAGAAAGGATGTGAAGGCATTGGAAAGGGTACAACGAAGATTTACTAGGATGGTGCCAGGATTGATGGACTTCAGCTATGAGGAGAGGCTAGATAGGCTAGGGTTATTCTCTCGGGAGCAGAGAAGATTGAGGGGAGACCTAATAGAGGTTTATAAGATCATGAGGGGTTTCGACAGGGCAAATAGAGAAAAACTATTTCCACTCGTGGGTGAATCTGTGACTCGTGGTCACAGATTTAAAATAGTTTCAAGGCGAAGTAGAGGGGAGCTGAGGAGAAAATTTTTCACTCAGCGAGTTGTTCGAATCTGGAATGCATTGCCTGAAAAGGTGGTGGAGGCTGATTCGATAACAACTTTTAAAAGGGAATTAGATCTTTATTTAGGGAGAACAGGTCTATTAGGCTATGGGGAACGGGCAGGGCAGTGGGATTGAATCGCTCTTTTCAAAGAGCCGGCACAGACTAGAATGGCCTCCTTTTGTGCCGTACAATTCCATGATTCTATGATCTCTGCAGTGTTGTTGCAACCCCCAGGTTTTGTTTCGCAACATTAACATCTCATTAACCCCATCATCTCCTGCCCTCTGCCACACTTTCCCCCTTTGTCTTCCTTGCCCTGCCTCTCGCTTCCAACATATCTAAATTCTGACGAAATAACATCGACCCGAAACGTTGACACTTTTCTTTCTCCATAGATGCTGCCTGACCCCAGTGTTCCCTGTAATATCTGGTTTGTTGCAGTCTGCAATACCTCGGGTGGCCACAGGGGAAGCAGATATTTCTGTCCATTAAACTGCAAGTTTAATGCAATATAACATGAAATAAATTTTTATGGTAAAGTTAGAATAGTTTGTAATTTGTAATAAGAACTACATCAACAAGAAAAATAACAAAAGCAGGACACTAGTAGTGTGGCTTTTGTTAACCCCCAGATTCTGCTTGATGTGACGGACGTGAAATCTTTTCAGAAAATAATTCTTATTAAATCCAGGAGAAATGAGATGCTAAAGTTCATCAGGACCTTGTCTGATCTATTAATGCCCAGAGAACAATTGTAGTGTCTCTCCACAAGTGAGATGCTGAACCACCTGGAAATCTCACTGATCAGGAAGGAGCAGCTGGCCTCAGTTCTGTCAGCAATCTGTGGGTCAGGTTGCGGGTCTTATCATAATAATAACATAATAATATAATAACAGGAACAACTGAACAACTTAAATAAAACCAATACTGACAACAACGATAATAATTTAATACTCCTACTGATACAGTATCGTGAATAGTGTGATATAATAATCCGTGCACTTGATGTAGCGTTTTTCACATCTTCTAGTCTCAAAGCTCTTCGCAGAATATAGTGTAAAGTATATTGACTGTGTATTTCTGGGCGAACCGCGGCAGCCAGTTGCGCACAGCAATGACACAACAATCGGTGGATTAAAATGGCCAATTTATTATAATAAAAACGATAACAAAATGACATTTGGATAGAGCCTTTCACTTCAGGAGGATGTCCCAAAGCGCTGGACAGTCACTGCTTCAGAGAACAATAATATAAACAATAATAACAACAACATCAACAACACATCGACTGACACGGTCCACACAGTGACGGGCCAGAGATTAACATCCTAATAACTGTGGGTGGATTCCGCTTTCCTGTCAATCAGGAGTTGGGTGTGTCGAGGGGGCTGGTGTGTGTGGTGGGGCTGGGTGTGTGTGGGGGGCTGTATGTGAGTGGGGGTGGTGGGTCTGAGTGGAGGCCGTTTGTGTGGGGTAGACCGCATGTGTGTGAAGGCAGTATTTCGTGTGTGGTGGGCTACCTATGTGTGTATGGGGGCAGTGTGTCGGGGCGGACTGTGTATGAGGTGGGGCTGGGTTCTGTGTTTGGGGGCGTTGTGTGCGTGTGTGGGGGGCTGTGTGGGTGAGGGGGCTGTGTCTATGGGGGTGGGACTTTTGTGTGGTGTGGGACTACATGTGTGGAGAGGGCTGTATGTGGGTGGGGGCTGTGTGTGGAGGGATGTATGACTGTGTATTTGTGCTGTTTGTGTGTGTGTGTGTGTGGCTGTTTGTGTGTGTGCCGTTTATGTGTGTACATGCGGGGGGTTGTTTGTGTGTAGGTGGGTAGATTATATGTGGGTTGGGCAGCTGTGTGTGTTTGTGGGTAGGGGTCTGTTTGTATGCGTACAAGGGTGTGTGTGGGAGGGGGGAACGATTGTGTGTGTGAGGATGGGCTGTGTGTGTGTGTGTATTGGGTGGGACGGAAACTAAAGCATTCTTGTGTGTATTTGTGCGTGAGCGGGAGGGTGTGTGTGACCGAGGCCTGTGTGTGTGAGACAGAGAGAGACATAGAGCACGGTCAGTGTGTGTGCGTGTCTCCCCCTCCACCAATGCTTGTGATTGGGACAGTGTGTGTGATAGAGGCCA